>JPFL01000245.1:42437-85103 GCA_000733385.1 Paramecium biaurelia | reverse complement strand
AAAATTGTTCAATAATATTAAGATATCAATTATGGAGTTCGTGCAGGAACTTTAGAAGAAAATAGACAAAGGTATTTCTATATAAATATATAATTTATAGTATATCCAAAACTGAAAAGAGATAACCCAAAAATTATAAAGTTTTAAACCATCTATATACTACAAATAGTATAATTAATCATAAAGAAGAATTATCTTTTTAAATTTAATAATTCAATACACCTGTAACAAATTAAAATTTGTTTATCTAAAACAAGGAATCTATTTAAGAATGAATTGTTAGTTTCTGTATATTTTATATTAAACTTTAATTCACATATTTATCTCCTTCTATTTTCTTATAATATATTTATATTAATTTTAATATTTAAATATAATAATGCTTCCTAAATTTTAGAATTCTTTTGCTTAAGATAAGAATCTTTAAACTCTTATTGAATCCTTTAATTAATCTCAGAAAAATCCTAATGCATTGTAAAGGAATAGATTCATTTCATATATGCCTTAAGGAAGCATCAGACCATCTCCTAATGGTACACAAGCATTAAGTAAAAATAATGTATTTTTAAGACATCTTTCAGGAAAAAGTATCATTTTCATTATTAACCAATCCATCTATTAAGTAACTATATTAATGTAATTATTCTTAGTTCTACTTTGACAAATGATCAATAAGACATAATCTTGAAATTTTAAATTAGCAATAGAAATTTATAAATTGTTACATTAGATAGACCTACAAGAGATTAGAAAGAAGAGGAACAAAATTAAAATCCTTTTATTGTAAGTGATGAAAATTTAATAGACTTACCCATATTAATAATAAAAATAAAAGTTTGATTTTAAACTTGAAGACACAGATGAAATAGAAGTAAATGGAAATGATAGTTTTTTAACTATTTCTACTAAATCTATTATAAAATATACAAAAATTGAATAGAATAAGAAACCTGTATAAAATGTGCATCAAGAAATTTTGAGTAATTCATATATTTTAATATATGTAGATAAAAATGAAGCATAAATAGTTTAAATTTAATTAAAATTTTTAAGAGAATGGTATGTTAAATTAGGAAATAATCAATATGGTGCTAAGAAAGTTTTAC
Source organism: Paramecium biaurelia (assembly GCA_000733385.1). Taxonomy (NCBI): domain Eukaryota; phylum Ciliophora; class Oligohymenophorea; order Peniculida; family Parameciidae; genus Paramecium; species Paramecium biaurelia. Next base: position 83,997 of record JPFL01000245.1, on the reverse strand, counting down.
AAGAATTCTTAAAATCCTTATAGATACCAAAAATTAAATTTTTAGCCTTTGACTAATAATAAATTCCATCTGAACTAATTGTTCAACCACCTCAACCTCAACCAGAACTTGAGAAAAAACCATAGAAAATTGAAAAACAAGAAGAAAAAGATCCAGAAGAAGTAGAATACCCTATCTAATTACCTGAAAAGGATCTCTAAAACTTATTTCCTCATGTGACAGAAGAGTTTGTATAAAGATAAAGAGAGGCATTAGAAAAAAGTAGATAATGTATATTATTAAAATTAGAAAACTAAACAACCGATGAGAAGATCAAACGTTTATTTGAAGAAGTAAGAATTAGACAATTTAAATCTTAACCTTATAATGCAGAGAAAAATATATTCAAATGTCCATATCATAAATGTTAAAAAGTGTATAAAAAACCTAATTAATTGAAAAATCATCTTAAGACTAATCATTAAAAATTATCAGAAATTGGTTTCACCATTGATGATAATGGAGAATATAAATATAATGAAAGAATCTTTGATTACTGTTTATTATTGTAGAAAGTGTATCCTAATTTCGTGAAGTCTGTTATTAATGAAGTATTTAATGTTATTAACATTTTGTAGATGAGACAAAGGAAAGATCAATCTAGTACATGAATTATTTTTATTTCTAAAATATAATTATTTTATTCTTTTTCTCAAAATCATATGATATTTATATATATATCATATATTTTTAGAATCAATTTATTTATTCATACAATGTTGATCAATATTTTAAATTATTTTTATGATTAGAAATTGTTTAAAAAAAGCTGATCTTCTTGTCGATCCTTATGAATTTAATATTTCACAAAAAGAGAAATCTTTAACTCCCATAGGTTTTATATTAATTTTGTATTTTAGGGGGCTTCATTAGTATTCTTCTCTTAGTTTTCACTTCTTTTTACATTGTTGGAGTATTCCAAAGAAGTATTCAAAATTAGAATACCATTTATGCTGGTACAGAAAGTGATAAAAGCAATGAATTTGTTTTGAGTAATGAAAATACAATATTTTCCATTGAATTATCTACACTTGATGGAAAGATCTTGAGCAATAATACAAATGTCAAAGAGTAATATTATGAGATGATCAATCTAGTTACTTCACATTAACTGCATAATATATTCAATAACAAAGAGTTGAAGGAAAAATAGGATTTACAAGAAATTTCAGTTCATTAAATTAATCTAAATGTTCTATGGAAAAAATTGAGCAATTTAATTTTTATGCTGCTTCAATGACTGAAGAATAAAAAGAAAATTTAATTTGTTTTGATGGGAATTTCACTTTATAAGGACAATTCTATGAACCATATTTTGCTTATATAAAATTAACTGTTAGTGTCTGTAACAATTCCTCTAGCAAAACATGTAAATCTTCTAAAGAAATTGAAGATTTTATCAATAAAGGGTAATATTAATAAATATCTAAAGAGTTAATGTAGATATGTTTATTAAAGGATCAAAAATTAAATAGTCTTTAAATTATTCAAGTCCTGCAGATGTCTTTTCTACTAATATATTTTGGAGATTAACAACTGGTATTGGTGATAATGAAGATATTTATATGCAACCATTATAAATGGATTTAAGTAAAATGGATTTCAATATTTATTAGAGAAAATATAATTTTTTAGTGATATTTTTAGTATTGAAAATTCTGAAAGATTGTATAATGGATCAGTTGTTTAAAGATAAGAGAGGAGATAAGAACCTATTTCAATTTCTTCAGGAATTGGATTGTGTACATTTTATTTAAGGTATTATTTAAATGAAAATTAGAGCATCATCTGATACTTCATTTTATTTTGTTATCCAATAAGACTTACCTTCAGTTATATTATCAGCAGTATCAGAAGCTACTGCTTTATGTTTAGCTGTTATGCAGATTATTAAAATCTTTTATAAAGTATATAATCAACATAAGACTTTTGAAATATTAATGAATTCTGTTTTTAAATTTGACTTAAAAAGTGTTTAAAAAAGGAAATTATCATATGTAAACTAATCATAAACACCAGGTAAAATGTAAATGTCAGCAAAGAATTCAAAAAAATTATTATAACAAGTAATATTACATCTTTATTAAGATCTTTGATTATACAATTAATTATTCATTTTATTAATATGTACTTTATATAATAAGAAAATATTTCAAAAGTTGTAAAAATATTGAAGATGAAAAAGAATTAGTAATATCATAAATAGCTAAATCAAAGATTGAATTTGATTTAGATTTAACAAATATTTTGAAGAAATTATATGAAATTGATTGTTTAAAATTGTTTTTATTTGATGATGATTAACTTATGCTTTTCAATTCATTTTGTTCACCTGTCTTCTAAGATTAAATGACTGATTAAAAAGAATTATTTGATATATTAACTGCAAATAATAAATAGATCAAATCAATAAATCAATTATAATAATTATAAAATAATTAAAGTCATATAGATAATAATTAAAATATAATAAAATATGCAGCTACTTCAACAAGTATTATTATATTATATTATTTTTAGTACCAATAAATGTTAGATTAGCAAAACTTACAAGATTTTTTAAAGCTTAACTTGGAGCAGAAAATGGTTAGGATTTGGTTGACAATTTTTAAAAAATAACAGAAAATAAGAATAAAAATTGGTAATTGAATAATTAATTAATACAATTTGCAATGTAGAATAAAAGCTTATTTAATCTTGTTTAATAAAATTACACAACAATTTTATAATAGTAAAATGAAGATGAATAAAAAGTTTTAGAAGATCAAATTAGATTAGATGTACCTAATGAATTAGATGATGGTAGAAAAAACTCTGATGTCATGGGTAGTAAGGATTCTGTGTAAAGTTTAAAAGATTTAGAAATTCATTAATCTCCAGATTGTTTATAAAATAGACTTTAATAAGGATGATTGACAATTTATATTTATAAGATGAATTTATATTTTTTTATATCATTTTTTTATTTTCGTCAAAAGATATTTAGCTAAAACAATTAATGAACCATCTGCTTAACAAATATCTTCCATAATTGATTGTGGTAAAAGTTCATTAGTTACATGATAGATAGCATCATCCCTAAGTACATTTTATCTTTCTTTTTCCAAATAATACAAAGATTCATCTAGTAATGATTCGAAAACATTGGATAAATAAGATTTAACACTAAATTTAAATGCATTCACTTTAAAATCATCACTAAATTATATTGATTAATTTTACCAATCGTAATAATCTGGATGATCAGGATCTAGATCTTTACTCTTATATTCATTAGCCTTTTTTCTTAAATATGCATCTCTATTCTCTTAGCATTTAATTTCTGCAATTCCTATGAATCTTTATTATATAACAATTATACTTTTTATGATCAGCATTATCAATTTAAAATTATATACTTAATAATGATTTAGGTATTGATTTCAAAAATAGATCTTTAGTTTATACATCCCAAACTTCTTTTGGATCTTCTTAAAATCCTAAATGTGATAATTCATGTTATTATTATGATAAATATCTAAGTGCTTTATTACCAAGAATTCCAAAATCTACTTCTTCTAAGTATTGTAATTATTCCATTAAAATACTAATAGGTTTATTTTATATATTTACTTAGAACTATGACCTAAATTACAATTGGTTAGAATTAATTTCTTTAATTTACTATTTTAAATAGCTTTACCTAATTCTAAACCTCCAATATAAGAAATTTTAGTATCAGTTAATATTAGAGATGAAATTGGAAGTTTTTAGATTAATACAGATAATCTAATCAAAGTCTAATAAATATTATTAGATGAATATAAATACTTGATCACCAATATTTTATTTAGTGAAATCAATTTCTCCATCAAATTTAATATTTTCTAAATCTTTTAATAAGCCTTCTAAATCTTAATCATTCAATTTTATATCTAATTCTGATATTTTTTTATCAGTTTATTCTATTTTTTAATCATCTTATTCAATTTTTAATTCTTATTCAATCTATAATTGTTATTCAATATATTTATCAAAATTAAAATCTATGCATCTCAAATCATCACCATTTTCATCAGGAATCTATAATCCTTATTACAAAAATATTCTATATCTTGCTATTTTACCAAGGAGTTATTCTTTCATGTTAATTATTATTTTATTTAATTTATGAATCCTTAAAAGGTAAAAAATGGTCCCAATTTCATGTAATAAGTCAATAAAAAAAAACATGTTGATTGTGCTTTAAGTTCTAACTCTGATTCATCTGATGATGAAGTTGATGAAATTGTTGCTATCAAAAAGGATGTACAAAAATAAGTAATCATTCTTAATAATTTTAGAGATTCTCAGTCTCTGCTGAAGCATATGGACAATTTAATAAAAAGGAGAATTTTAAAGCTAAATTTATTCCTAAAAGTAAAGAATAATCTGAAAGAATTAAATAAAGAATGCAAGCAGGATTCATGTTTAGTGCATTAAATAATAAAGAAATTGAAATTGTTGTTGGTGCTATGGAAGAAAAGATATTTCATAAAACAGAACATGTAATTAAATAAGGAGAAGAAGGAAATGTACTCTATGTTGTTGATACAGGAGAATTAGATTGTTTTAAGAATTATGGTAAAGGAGATGTCTACCTTAAAACATATTATCCAGGAGAAAGCTTTGGTGAACTAGCATTATTATTTTAATCACCAAGAGTATTTTAATCTATTCAATTCTTTAGGCTGCATCAATAATTGTAAAAAGTGATTAAGCTATTCTTTGGTAATTAGATAGAGAAACATTTAATTTAATTGTAAAAGAAGCATCTGTCAAAAAAAGATAATAATTTGAAACGTACTCTTATTATATATTTAGATTTCTTGAAAATTGGGATTTGTTAAAAGAAATTAAAGATCCTTATGATAAATTAAAAATGAGTGACGCATTATTTGAAAAATAATATAAAAAAGGAGATGTAATTCTTTAATAAGGATAAAAAAGCAATGAAATATTTATATTAGAATAAGGTAAAGTGAATGTTAATAAAAATAATTGTAAGTTTGTGTTATTTTATAATAGAAAAATTATTTGAATTGACTAAATTAGGGGATTATTTTGGTGATCAAAGTATTGTAGCTGGTACAGTTGAATCATTTACTTATGTGGCAGAAGAAGAAATGAAGTTAATGTACATACCTAAAAAAAGTTATTCGTCAACTCTCAAAGAAATTGAAAGTACTTTAATGAAGAATATTTAAATTAAGTATGGAAAATATTTATGATATTATATATTAAAGTATTAAAACATTTTGATTAATATTTATTATTTAAATTTTAGTAATATCTTAGAGTTTATACTAATAATTTTTAATATAATAAAAAATTCATAATATTAAAATTGTTATTCTCAATACTAATAACATATTAGTACAATTTTAAATTAACAAAATGAATTTATAGATTAACTATTATATTCATAAAACTTAATTACTTGTATTGATTACTAAATTTAAAATATATAATTAAAATTCAAATAATTATGATATAATATATGATATGTTATATCAAATCTAATTATATTTAATTTTAAAATGTGATAAATTACATTTAATGTTTTATCCCTTTTAAATGTATTTAATAATTGCAATATTTAGAGTACATTTAATTTTAATAGGAATGAGTAATTTATTTATGAATTCTTAATTGATTATAAATATTCACTAGTTGTGGTTCATGTAAAATTAATTTCTTCATATTCTGGTTAGTGTCTAGAAAAATTATATTAAATATACAATTGAATCATAATTTAATGTAAAGTTTGAAAGAAGGGCAAAGGAATATTTCTACATAAGTTTCGTAATCAACAGATACAATTGAGAATGGAGTAATTGAGGATTCTATCTTGTTAGAAAGAATAAAAGCAGCATATAAGGATATTTTCGCCTAATCATCCTTCTCTTCATTAAAAAATTACTAATTCTAGAATGATATTGTAACAGGAGAAGTATAAACTATAATTATATTAAAAGCCAATAAAAGTGCTTTCATGTGCATTCGATAATACAACTTAATTTTTAGCCTCTGCTAATTCTGATGGTCTCGTAAATATTGCTTATTTGGGAAAAGATTATACAATTGTTCCATTATTAGATCCCAAATAGAAACCAGGTCCAGCAACATGTGTTAAATGGAGACCTGGTTAAGTTGTAGAGAATTTAAAACACACTTTATTATCAACATATGCTAATGGAAGTATTATATATTGGCATGCAACTTCTAAATAATCATTATTTAATTTAGAAGATAAGAATAATCAAATCAATTGTTGTGAGTTCTCTTTGGATGGAGATAAATTTGTAATAGGTGGTTCTGATTGTCATGTTAAACTTTATGATTGTGGAAAATTAAGTAAGACTCCAACAACTTTTATTGAAGGATAATCAGCTATTCATTAAAATAGAATATTTGGTATGAAATTTAATTAGGGTGATCATAATCAACTTTATACAGGAGGATGGGATAAAATGGTGATTTAATGGGATTTAAGATAAAAGAAATCAACTGGTTATATCTTTGGTCCTTGCGTATATGGAGATTCAATGGATTCAAAAGGATTTCAATTGATTACTGCATCATATAGAGATGAAAAACAATTAGAAATTTGGGACACGAGAACTTTAAATAAATTATAAACTATAGAATGGTCTGAATATGGAAATAATGTTTAAGGATTATTACCAAAATAGAATGTAAGTAAATTATATGCTTGTAAATTTGATAAAAGAACAAATTAAATTTATGCTGCAAATGCTGGAAGGTATTAAATAATTATAATTTAAGTGTATTTTCTGAAATAAGATAATTTGATTCCTAATATAGATGTGTTGATACATATTGTTGTTCATTAAGTGGAATAATGACTATCGATCATAATACAAGTTACAATAAACTAAGTTATGGTACTTCAGATGGAAAATTAGGTGTACTGAATTTAGTAAATTGATATTAGTACAAATATTTATAAATTCATTTATAACAATGCTAAAAAGATTTATCTATTATAAATATTATTCAATTATTCTTAAGCTACAATAAATAGCTTTTATGAGAAAGACAAAATATTTAGTTTAAAAAATCGCAGTATCTTGTCTATAATATTATTTCTGTATTTATGTCAAGTCTTTGATTTATTCTAAATTTGGATTTTATCTATTGTAAAAAGATAATTATATTTATTGTTAGTTCTTTCTTTTATTATATATTGGAACGTATGTTTCATCATTAATTTAATGATTTCTCAAAAACATATGATTTATAATAAATGCCAAAGAACTAGAGTGATGTATTTTAAGAATAATAATTATTATATGAGAAATTTATTAAAGAGAGCTGATATGCTTGTAACTCCTTATGAGTTTAATGTCAATTAAAGATAAAAATCATTAACAGTAATTGGTATGTAGAATTTGTTATTAAAGGTGGGGTGCTAACAATAATAGTTGGAATATTTAGTATATTTTATATGATTGGAGTCATTTAAAAAGCACTTTCAGATTAAGAAACTGTCTACGTTGGTACGTAGAGTACAATTTTAAATTAAACATATATAAATAGCAATAACACTATATTTGCATTTGAGGTTTCTGATTATGATGGAAATATTTTTGAAAATATATCAGAAATTCAATAGTATATAAAGTTAATAATAGATATATCCAAATAAATGTTTAGTATGTTGAATAAAAAAGGGATGCCTCTAAAATTGGATATGAAAGAAATTCAACTAATTTATTATTGAAAAAGTGTGAAACTACCACAGTTGAAAAATTTAATTTTGATGTAATAACAATCTCAAATTCTTAAAAACAAAATCTTTAATGTTCAGATGGAGAGTATAAAATCACAGGATAATATTTTGATGCTTACTTTTCTTATTTGAAGATTTAAGCAAAAACTTGTAAAAATATAACAAATATCATATGTAAACCATTAGATGAAATCTAATCATTTATAAAAAGCGGGTAGTATATATATATATATAATAATTTTAGAGTTAATATAGATTTGTTTGTAAAAGGATCAAGACTAAGATAATCATTTAATCTATCATCTCCCATTGAAGCATATCCTACTAATATCTTTTGGAAATTAGTACCTGGAATGTCTAACAATGAAGATATTTTTATTATGCCATTTTCCATGGACTTAAGTAATGTATATATCTATTATAAGAAAGTAATTCAATATTTTATGATTTAATGAATATAAAATAGTAATAAACCATATTTTAAACTACTACTTTTCATAAATAGGAGAGAAGATTAGAACCAATAGAATTTATGGAAGGATCAACTTTGTGTTCCTTTTATATAAGATCATCACCAAATAATTAATATTATTTTATTACTCAATCAGACATCTTTACTGTTTTTAGTTCTTCATTATCTGAAGCTACTGCCCTAGCAGTTGCCATAATGAGTTTCCTCAAGATCTTTTATCATAGTTATAATCAACACAAAACATTTGCAGTTCTAATGAACTCTGTTTTTAAATTTGATTTAGAAAGTGTCAAAAAAAAGAGATAATCTTCTATTTACTAATCAGAATAATCAGGGACTGTATTTTAATAAAGAACTTCAACTACTCCAATTAAACCAGGATAATTATAGCAAGTATGAGTATTAATTATAAAGTAGATATTAAATTTTGAAATATCCTATTCATTTATTTAGTATATAAAATATTTAATTTTCAAATGGTTTAGATCAATATAACGTTAAAATTACTTTAAAACTGAAAAAGAAATCATCATATCTTAAATAGCAAAATCAAAAATATAATATGATTTAGATTTAACAAATATTCTTAAAAAACTATATGAAATTGATTGCTTGAAATTATTCTTTTTTGACGATGATTAATTAGTGTTATTTAATACATTCTGTTCTCCTGTTTTTCAAGATGGAATGGCTAACTAAAAAGATTTATTCGATATTTTAACAAATTAATAATAGTAATAAAAAAAACTCTTATCTAATTCATAATTATCTGAAAAAGATAAAAGATTAGATTTAACTTTTGTTGCTAGTTCAGAGAGTATAATTATTAAATACAATTGTTAGTACCAATAAATGTTCGTTTAGCAAAAGTAGCTAGATTTTTTAAAGCTTAACTTGGAGCTTCAAATGCAGAAGGATTAGTTAGAACATTTTAAAGAATCAATGAGAATTTAAATTAGAATTCAGCAATGAATTAAAAATTATTAAGCTTTACTAAATAAAATTCTAGCCTATTCCGTTTGGTTTAGAGTTAATATGATAGCATTTAACAAATGTAACCTTAAAATCAAGTTCCAGATGAAATTAATAGTTAAGATAAATAGAATTCAGATGGAAAAGATTCTGCTTGGAGTATGGAAGTTTAGAGTTTGTAATTGGAGAGTGAAAAAAGACAAAAAGCATTGGAAATATAAAAATAATAATAAGAGTAGTGAAATAAGTATCAAAATTTAATTATTATCTATTTATTTTTTAGATGTGTTTAAGATTAATTAAAATATTTTTCAATTGATTTTCAAGTCTAAATTAAACAAAGTTTGTAATTCATATATAAAATGAAAAGCACATAAATATATCTAAATGAAAGTAATATTGAATTGTGTATGCAATTCTTTCAATATTTCATTTGGCAGATATTTGATTCTCAAATTTTATATATAGTATATCTAATATGGAGTTTTAGTTAATCACAATGATGACTGATGAAATTCTTCTTTTAATTTTTTAACGATCAATTATAAAATTATGTTCTAAACAACCAGCAGTATTAATTCTTAGCAGTCTCCAAATAGATTTAAGTTCAAATCCAAAGTTAGGTACCTTATTAGTTGAGATTTAGTTTTTTTAATGACACTATGATGCCAGCAATGACAACAAAAATTACTTTGTAATACAAAGAATTTTTAAGAAATATGATCTCCTGTATTCAAGAGAAGGTCTCCTTTATGAATTTTCCTGAGTTTGATTAACTTAAATCATAACAAATAGGAGTTTCCATATAGAGTTGTTATAATCCAAAATTTAAGAGTACAGGTGTAGATGAAACAAAGGAAGCATTTTAAGACTTATTGGATGAGATAAAACAAACTATCAATAGAAAGTAAAATTTTAATGTATATTTTATAGGTATCCCTTCATAAAAGTATTTCGATAATAAATAAGTCATCCTGATCATTACCTTTAAATTCAACTCTATCAACCTGAAGTGCATTCAGTTGTATTGTATTCTAGGTAATTTTCGAAAGAATAAATCACACCTAAATTGATTGCTGATTTAGTATGGCTCCATCTAAGAAAATTTAATTTAACAGTCAATGTAGATTGTCCAATCAAGAATGTAGTACCTGTTTGTGAAGAGGGAATGTAAACAAATATTTTAGAGGGACTTTAAGTGACTGTCCGTTAGAGAGAAACTCCAACATTATAATCAGCATAAACTCCTACAAAATAAATTGTTATAAGAACTTCATTTTGTTAATAAGGAAGTGCTTAAAAAAGTGCTTCTAAATTAGATATTTATAAGAGTACAGAAAACATAAGAGATATGGAAAAATCAGTAAGAGTTTATTTTTCACCTACTAAATCTTAAGCATGGATGAGTCAAACTAATATCTCTTAAATTGATTTATCAGGATAAAAATAAAGAGCATAATCACCTGAGAAAAAATTTACTGTTAAATTGTTCAGTTAAACAGTTCCAATTAGTTGTTTTGATGAAGCCAAATTTATTGATTTAGTTTAATAAGTTAATGCATATGAGATAGAAATTACTGGTAATTGTATACAAACAACTAAAACTCAATTAAATGTTGATGAACTACTTAATGATAATACAGACATTGTTTATGTTTCAACAAGAGTTGAAAGAAATGATGTAATCAAATGCATTGTTAAAGCACCTGAAGATTCTACTATTAATGTAACTAAGAATATTACTGAAACATTGAATTTTGATATTAATGAATAAGCATTTATATTTTATGGAAGAGACAAATAAGAATATCAAATTGATGTAAGTAAGAAAGATTGTTTTTCATAAAAGAGAATAGTATTTTTATAAGGGAATGCTGATGTGAAAATTGAATTTGATTTAGTTAGTTGTGTTGAAACCACTTTATAATTTAGAGCCTATAATATTCTCTTAAGAAGTGGACAACATAAAGATATAGAGAATTGTAGACTTGAAATATTTTAATCTGATTAAACAGATCAAGAACCACTTATTGGCATTACAAATGAATAAGGATTATATAGTTGTCCAGGGTTGATGTTTAAATAAGTGAGAGTTCATGCTTAAAGAAAAGGTTTCTTATAAGTATCATATGATTTTGACGTTCTTGCTAATTCTACAGGTTAATTACTTAATATTCCTATGATTCCAGATTATTATAGTCTTATTAATCAATATCATATTCTGATATATGTTCCAAATAAAAATAACTTTTAAATAGATTTTGCACTTGTTTGTCCAGGTATTTAATTAATTTTATTATTCAAGATGGAGTTAAGATAGATACTAAGAATAGATAACATAATATTATGAAATCAAAATTAGAGATAAATAGAATTAATTAATAAACAATGTTATGGAACTTTTCTGTTCATGTTTAATCATTGGATCCATTTTTACCAGATAATTGTTTTCAATTCTTTATTAATAATTAAAAACCAAAAAGAACTTTACTTTGTTAAGAACCATTATCACCTTAATGTAAGGAAAATGGAATCAGTAGTGCTGCAAAAGCATCATGTTTTAAGACTGTTAATTTAAATGAAATGTTCTTAAAAACTAGAGTTATGTAAACAGAAATTAAGACATTTGTAAGATAGGAGAGTGATGTTATTGCTTAAAAGATAAATAATTTTTGTGCAGAGGAATCTGTTAGAATATTTGTTACTTTTGGACATAAAGTGTTAGAAACTTTTATGATTTAGAGCAATTTATTAATTCATAATGAGAAATGCTTTGGAGTTATTGATTGTAAGTTTTTTATATAAATTATTTAAGTGGATAAGAGGTCTTTCATAAGAGATAATGAAGTGAGTCAATAAAATATTAAAAGAAATCTTTCTAAAATGCCAACATTTAAGAAGGATATGAAAGGTGGAAATGAAGATAGAACAATGACTACAATTTTATCTCATATTACGAATTAAAGGTTTTAAGAATGAGATTTATATTATAAATTTACTATTAATATATATGAATATTTAATATCAATCACTTGATCTTGAATGAGAACTCGAGGAACTCTTTCTCCTTTTTTTCTTCGACTTTTTCTTTTCACTACTGGAGGAAGAGCTAGAAGATCGATGCTTTGGATGTTTTTTTTTCTTTTTTGAATGGCGCCTAATGTCACATTTTCTTATACCTGGAGTCTGAGTAAGAGCGTCGATTTAAACGACAATTTCGGGCACTAAAAACAATTATATTATTAAATACAAATGCCCCTATTTTCCACATTAATAGCATGCGCCATCTTTTTTCTTTGCTCGTGCTAACTCGACAATTAGATTTCTTCCATTGAAGTCTTGCATATTCATTAATCTGACTGCATCAGATGCTTCTTCAGGCTTAGAATAAGCCTGTACCCTAAATGCCAAACGGTCCATGTCTTACGATGAAACAAAATCTCCCTTTCCAAGAAAATTCTTGAATTTCTCCATGTCTGGCAAATGCACTCTTGATTTCCATTTCAGATTCTTTAGCAGAATATCCTGTAACATAAATTCGATTGGACTCCTCTTTTTTATGCGATCCTGAATCTGATGACATATTTTTTAAAATTATTTAATTTAATGAATGATGGTTAGATCAAAATACTCAAATAGAAGCATTTTATAAAAATATACATAAGGTATAATTTAATAAATAGAATTCCTCTAATTCAAAAAGAATATTAAATTAAATGTCTTCTTTTCTGTTGTATTTAATGCAAAGGATATCAAGTGTGTAGAAATTGATATTGATGTTAATAATAAAAAATGATTTAGATAAACAAGTGTATTTCATTCTTGTACATTAATCTAAATACCTGTTCAGAATGTATCAGAGGTAATTATTAAATTTAATGTTCTTTTCACATTTAACACCACTTACAGTGGCATCGCTTTAAGGCACAACAATTTAGCAACTTAATCCAGCAAAAGACTCCAGTGGTTTAGCAATAGCAAATGTATGTTTCAGCGAAGGCGTTCATTTTTGGGAAATCGTATGCCCTTTTAATACAGATGGAGTGAAAGTAAGGCGTAGTCCTAATTGCAGATTGGCATATCCAAATAGTAATCTCCAAGTGAAAATTTTGAGGGACACCTATTCGAATTTAAAACGACAACTCAGAGAGTGGTGGGTGTGCTTCTTAATTTCAACGAGTAATCACTGTAATTCTACTTGAATGGCAATCTGAGTACTAACAAAGGCATACCAAAGGGCAGTCTAAGTTAATGTCCTTGGTACCCTTGTGTTAAACTATCGCAATATGGAAATTCGGTGCATTTGACAATGAAGTATGAGGATAGAAGTGTAGTAGAGTAATGCGAATAAGTTTAGCTTGAGACTTAGTAAATATAGTAAACAAATCCTTTCTTCTTAATTAATAAGTATCTATAATATGATATATATAGAAATGAAATTCATCAATTTTAAGATCGATTAGTGTTAGTTCGAAATTGTCCTTTAGTGGGATAACAAATTCCTAAGGCAGAGTTAGATGTACTTATATAGATGAAGTTGGTGATGTGTAATTATCATGAGGATGATGAGATAGTATATTTAATTTTGAATAAAGAAACATCACAAAAACTTAAAAGGGTAAGATTGTATTTAAAACATCATGTGAGAAAGTTGAAAGAGAAATTTGAAAGCAAACCCTAAGAGAAAGAAAAAGATTTATTATTGCATGAAATCACGTAGATGTTACCAAATAATGAGGAAATTGTTTAGGAAGAAAAAAAGGATGAATTTTAATATATATATTCTATAGAACAATGTAGAATTGCAGAAAGAATAATTGTTTAATTGATTGAATAATTTGAAGATGTTAAAAGTATTGAATCTGCAAAGATAAGATTGTAAACATTCTCTGATCATCCTGCTACTGAAAACCCATTTTATGTAGTTGAATATGGAAAATATTTACAACCAGGTTAAGGAGTCAAATATGCATATTGTGATGATGAAATCAATAAAAATGGAACTAAATATTCTAAATTAATATTACGAAATGAAATAGCAGCTTAAGGTTAAAGAATCTCATGTAAGAGTGATCGTTATTTCTCTTTAAGAAATTAAGATTAAATAACAATATACAATGGAGAAGCAGAATTGTTTAAAGTTATTGATGTAGATTTGAGATAATTAGGACCTTATCAAAAAAATAAGAAAAAAATTGATGTTCAATCAGAAGAAACACCTAGTCATATTTATAAAATATTAGAAAGTTATATTACTGGAGAAACTGAATAATTACCATTGTATGATTAAGCATTGCTTGAGAAATTGATTGGAATTGGTTTCGAAGAGTCAGCATGTAAAGAGGCTCTTATCTAAACTAATAACAATTTTGATAAAGCACTTGATATTGTGAGTAGTATTGGAGAATGGCAATGTACAGTCTGTACTTTGGTAAATAAAGAAGCTAATTAAAATTGTGAGGCTTGTGATGCTCCAAAACCAGATGAATAGATTGAATAATTTAATATCAAATAACCATAATAAATTTACTAAGATTTGATTGAAGTGGATGAGAATGAAGAAATTAATTAAGATATTAAAGATAATATTACTGAAAGTAATATCAATTATGTATCAGTTATTCATTGGAATAGTAATAATACTACATTTCCAATTCTAGTTGCAAGTGTTCATAATAATAATATACTCTCTATTAAATTCATTTCATATTCTTAAAATTATTTAGATTAATTTTTTATTAATGATGACGGGTATTATTGTGTATTAACTAATTGTTGGAGTAAAAATAAGGATTACTCATTATTATTACAATCAGAAACAAGTAGATAAATTGTTGAAACTCTTGCTCCTTTGTATAGTAATCATTGTAAGAAAATAGAAATGATTAAAGCTGATCATAAGGCTATACAAATAGAACATGATATTAAAGCTATTGATAATGTTATTTGGAATAATAGACTTTATATTTTTTTGATTGGTGAATAAACATTAAGCATTTATGAAATCACTTAAAACTCAAAAATTGAATTTTAGAAATCGATCTTTGTAGGATTTAATTATAATCTACTTATTTCCAAATCTAAATGCTTAGTTTATAGTCTATAAAAAAATTTAATTATCAATTCTTAGTTGAATATCTCTGAAATTTAAGAACCTGTTTCTAATGCATATATTAAAGATAATATTATATGGTATGAAAGCAATAATTAACTCAAATATATTGAAGATAACTCTGAAATCTTAGAGAATAATATCATACAAAGTGAAGAAGTGTAGATTTTCTAAACTGTTATTGATGATACTCATACATAGAAATTCTAAATTGAAGATAATTTTACTCATATACACATTAAAGCAGTTTTTGAAGGACCAATTGAAGAACCAAAATAAATTCTATTAATGTAAAGTCCATTAACTGTCAGTGATCCATAAAAATTACCATTAACTGTCCATTCATTCAAAGGTGCCTCATTTAATGATTAAACATTTGTAACTTAAATGCTTTTTGATAATACTAAACCCTTTTCTAGTAATTATCCAAAGACATCATTTATATTCAGAAGTTAATTTGATGAAGTTATGCTTGTTGATCATGTTATAATTAAAAGTGAAATCACTAATGTTTTTAGAGGATTCCCTATTGGAGCAGGATTAATCTTTGTTTCAAAAGAAGAATATGAATTGAATGATACTTCAGAATTTGATAATTTTGATAAATAATAATATGAAAAATGGAAATCAACTCATTAAAGTTTACATTCAAATGAACCAGTAGGATATTTTGAATTTGAAGGAGATTCCAAGGAAACCTTATGCCAATTAGAAATTATACGACCATGCAAATATATTATGCTTAAACCAACTAATTTTAGAAAAACACCTCATGATCATACAGCACATTTTTAAACTAATTCTATTGAAATTAAAGGTTTTGCTGCTTTTGGAAAAGAAATTCCCAAGACTCAAAGTGAAAATTCAACTATTGGTGCAATCTCAGACTGTCAATTATTAAACCAATTAAGAAAAAGAATTGATTTACCTGATAAATTAACTGTGTAATGTAAATATTAAGGAATCAATGGATATCCAAGTAATGGAATAATAGAATTTGACACTGTGTATTCAAGAGAATTCAATATTAAACCTCATAATGACTCACAATACAAATTATTAAAGGTAACTGTTACTGGTAAGAAATACAATAATTTATAAATTAATCAATTAGATAATCTAATAGAATAAGTATATCAGAAAAAACCAGGTGCTTTAACTGTTCTTAATTTATTTATGAAAAAAGAATCTAAAAAAGTATTAGAAGTTATTAATTTATCTAAATTTATTCTTGGAAATGTTTTGTCTTAGGATGTTAATGAATAAGTTACAGAATTCTTTAGATAACTATAACAACATGATGAATTTCATGATATTTTATTGTAAGTGACACAATAGATATTTAATAAGATTGAAAAAGTAGTTTTAACAGAAAGTGGTTTAGAATACTTTTTAGGTTTAATAACTTATACAGCTAAATTTAAAACACAAGAAATTACAGATATGGTTATGAAATCTTTATTTTTTGCTTTACAAAAATTGAAAACTATTCAACATAAAGATATGTTCTTATTTTCAACTAAATATGGAGGACCTTAAGGATAAGTTTAAATCTAAGAAATTGATGATACTTTAGTTGAGTAAAATGGTAATTAGAAAACTTTGATATGTTAAAAGGATCCATTATCTTAGATTCTAATTATGCAACTATCAAATAAATAATAAATCAGAAGATTTGAAGTCAATCTTCTAGGAGAATTTGAAATAGAGAAATTATCATTAAGATTTTAATAAACATCAAATTCAGTTAAATTTAGAGTACAAGTTTGGGTAGATAATTTAGTTTTAGATTAAGTTTATGATGAATGGACCTTTGTATAATTCACAGATTATGTTCATAAATGTGCCAATTCTCATAATTATAATTGTTTACATATTGGACTCAATGGTGTTAGAGCTCGTAAATTATTAGTACAATTAACTTTGGGAAGTGATAATTATTACTCAAAATAAGCAGCTTAATTATAGATTCCATAGAATTACTTAACTGTTATTCCTGAATTTTATGGTTCTCTTTTAAATGCAGAATTGAGTCCATTAGAAATTACAGAAGATTTTAGATATAAGACTACCTTATCATTAGGTGAATCTCTTTACTTTGTTTATTAATCAGATCAATCTATACTTATGGATTCATATAATGTTTATAAAAAAACTGATTTAACTGATCATTATATAGTGATGTCAACTAAATCATTAAGAAGAAATGCTGATTATTTGGAATAAGCTATTTATAAATTATAATCAGAAATGCAATTAAAAGAAAAGTGTAAATTGAAAACTAATCATCTTTAAACTCTTATTGAATAAACTCAACTAGAGTTTTTGAAAGTATCTCCCCCAAGAAACTATGAAAACAATTCTAATTTCTTAACAGTATTCTCCTCACTTCTTTTGAGAATGCTTATTGCTATCTCTGGTAAGATACCAGATGCATTAGAATTCATTAAACTAATCATCTCATTAGGAGATATGAAAGGAATAACCGATCTAGCATTGTCTTTCATTCAAAAGAAAGTTAAAATGTAAATTCCTGAAGTAGAATGGAACTAGTTGATTATAGAACAATTTACTAGTCAAAACACTTTAAAAAAAAAGTTATTGAATTAATTGCCAATCCCCATATTGGAATCATTAAAGAAATTAATTGAATTAAATGATGATATACTTTATGATGCATTAGTAACTCAAATTTAAAGACTACCATAATAAAAGTAAACTGAAGATGGAAATCCAGATAATGAAAGAATTCTAGCATTGATTTTGGAATTTCTTATTAATGATAATAAGTTTAGATTAAATTTATTATAAAGTAATTTGTAAAAATGTACAGCACTTCAAATTAAGAATTCATTTAATCAAAATATCCTAACATAATTATTTTCAAAAGGAATGTCATAACCAGAGAAATTAAAAACTCTTTTGGACATGCTTCTATAACCAAGATAATTGGAAAGTCGTTATACAGATTGGGCAGCTACTCTATTATTAAGTGATTAAATAAGTAATACTTTGTAAATTGAAAAAGATAGCTTAATCTATATATCAAAATACATTATATACTTCTGTTAAATTTACATAAAAGATAATGTTGAAAAATTAACTATTGATAATTTGCTTTTGTTATTTGATTTTCTTACTAGAAGTGTAAAGAAGGTAAATAAATTGAAAATCAGAGGAAACAATAAATAATTGACTGATTTTGAAGATTTTTTATAAAGATAACATATCTAAATTTGTTATCCAGATACAATAAATAGATTAATTCATTTATTAGAGAAATCAGAAAATTATTTAATTTGGAGTAAAGTATTAAAAGTGATATTGATGATAACACCTCAATTATAGAATGAATTATAAATTTATCATAGAGTTATTAAATCATATTTAGAATGTAAATAGAGACTATTAATGAATGAATTACTCTAATTCACTC
This sequence comes from Paramecium biaurelia, assembly GCA_000733385.1. NCBI lineage: Eukaryota > Ciliophora > Oligohymenophorea > Peniculida > Parameciidae > Paramecium > Paramecium biaurelia. The sequence continues at coordinate 65,192 of JPFL01000245.1, read as the reverse complement.
TTAATTTAGCATAACAATAAGTACAATAAAATCAAACTTGTTCACAAATAATTGATGCCTTATTACCAAATCTAGGATTAAATGAAATTAATCATATTTTTATAGTATTCTCTTAAGAAGTATAACATATCTATTTGAATAATGTTAATATTTTACTGAAATACATAGGCATTTATCTACCTTACTTAGGAGGAAAGGATGGAATAATTAATGCAAACAGTCAAGTAATTCAATAATTGGAACTCTGTTAATCTATGATATATTTATTATTGTAAAGTGAATAAACATTAGCACAACTAAATGAGAGTTCAGATTTAAATCATATAATTAAATGGTATTGCTTGAATTCTTATTCAGGTAAAAATATACATTCATATGCTGGCTAATTACTTGAGTAAATTAGTGAATCATTAGATTAATTATTTGAATTATTACCATGCAAATAATATATCTTAAAATAATTATTCTAATAACAATATTATATAGATGATGTAATAGTGAATTAATATGAAAATAATTAAATCACTTCATATACTGCATATACATATACAACTTAAATATTAGAAGTGATTTAATAATAATTTGATAAGTATTTAACTTCAGATGATGTTGCTTAATAATTTTAATCAGATATTTATCATTATTTAATAAACAAAATCATTAAAGAGAAATAAAATGCATAAGTGTAATTTTTAGAAGAAGAATTTGGTAGTAAAATGAAAGTTTACAATTTACCAGGTTAAAATATCTCTAATTAAGATTGGCCATTACACAAGAAAGGTGCAAAGAGTAGATTAGCTCTTATAACACTCTCCTAGGGAATGAGAAGTGAATATTAAATGGTGTTTTAATTGGATAATGAAATAGAAATAAAAAATATCAGATTGGGTATTCAAACATTTACAGCTGATTTTACTGACAAACAATTAGGTACTCCAAGTAGTATCTTATTGGAAGTAGGAAAATCATTAGAAGAATTATATCCAATTGCTGAAATGGGATTAGTTAATGATGAACATTATTCACAATATTAAGTTAAAGTTTATTGTTATAATTCTTAACTTATGAATAAGTAATAATTACCTCCAGGATAAACTGTTAAATTTATAAGTTTTAGAATGAGATAACAATATGTAGAATAATTAGACCCATCCAGAACAATGAAAAAATTATGTTTAGGTATCAGTTTTATATCAGTTATTGGTTATGCAGCAATTCGTTAAAAAGTTGATTTCATTTATACATTATAAGAGAAGACTGCAATAGAAATTCTATCCAAATTCTGTAAACCTAATTATCAAAAGACATTACAATAGTTGGCCAATGATTCCATTGTATTAGAATAACTCTAAAATAATATAGATAAATTCATGATTGCTCTTAATTCATATTCATTTTAATTAAGTCCTTTGATTTTGGCAATTGCTAAATATAATCATTAGGTTGGAGATTGGCTAGTACTTAGATTGATGGAATATCCTGAATAATCTCATAGTAAATTACTAAGTTAAATTATTTTGGAAGGAGAACATGTTCATGAAAGATTCTTGAAATTACATAATCATCTATTTGAAAAACTATTGGCTCTCTAGATTAATAATCATTAATAGTAAGATCTATTATGGTATGAAAAATTAGCTTAACATTTCATTGAATCTTATTGCAATGTTCTATTATTATAAAATAGCAAATTGAAATAAAGAGAATTAACATTAAATATTAGTAAAAATGATATAATACATTTAATTGAATTATTTTAATTGATGCATAATAAACATGCTAGACATTTACTTATTAAATTAATAGTCACAATCACTTATCTTCCACATCCCTATTAATAGATTGAAGAAGTAGAATAGATATTATAATTTACTTTGGATAAGAGTAGAACTTAACCTTATTTCTTTGAAGTACTTGGACCCTTAGCTTTGGGAAATAGAATAAGTATTGAATGGATTGTAAATCAGTTAGATTCAATTTTTGGTAAATTTGAATTGAACTATGTTATCTAATTCTTTTATACTCTATCAACAAATAAAAAGATTGCTGATCATCTACTCAAATATCTTCTACCTCTTTATAATTCATTAATAGAAGAACCTACAAGTAAAACTATTTTGAAATAATTGGATGATAAAACAATAGAATTAGTAGCTAAATTTATAAGTTATATGGTATAAAAGTATCATGCAAAATTCATAATTGAAGCTTTGATTAGAGATATTGGTAGATTGGAAGGAAATAAAGATATGAAATTTGTTAGATCATTGTTAGTACCTATTTTAAATAGTGAGGATTATGTATTTCTGAAGATTCAATTTGAAGATTAAGGCAAATATATTTTAGATCCAAAATTAATTGTCTCAAAATAAATTGATAATACTTAGTAATAGGATGAATTGTTTTTTGAATCATAATTATTAACAATAAAATAAAGAGATTAATTATTTGTTCATATAAGTGAAACCTATTGGAATAAAGTTGCTTATTAAAAAAATGATGGAGATTCTGATATGTTACCACATTTAGAAGATAAATTCTTTAATTCTACTCCTTAAATGATGGTTATCAATTATAGAATTAATAATGTAGATAAAACTATTATTCTATATCATAATGTAAAATGCACAAAAGCAGACAAATTAGATTTAACATATAGTTGGAATCAAGGCAAGATGAAAGTACTTTATTTTAATGAAAATAATTTAATTGTAAATGAAGAGATCAACATGAAGGCTTTTATTGAAATATATGATGAATAAGGTACTTTAACATTCTAAAATAATGATAATATATTTTTAGAAATTGAATATGTGCCAGGAGAACCCTCCAGAATCAATTTAACATCTTTTAATCTAAAAGACTAGGGAACCTTAGATAATTTAAAGATTGAATATTATGTCTCAGGAGTCAGACCTCTAAAATAAAAGAAAACTTTACCATAAATAAATATCCCATAAGAAACAATTAGTTTACTATTTCCTAATTATGAGACAAATCAATCATTGTAATATTATAGTGCTATACCAGTTTACTAATTACCAAGTTAATTAAAATTGTGTGAATTAAAATAATAGATAGTTTTTAACAAATATGGATTAAAATAGGAATGCAATATATTTGAAAAATAGACTAAATTGAGTGAATTACCTACAAATTAATTAAATATTATTGATTTAGTTGTCAATGCAAGAGAGTTTATAGATAATATTCAACCCAATATATCAACATTCACATATCCATAATAATTAACAATATTCCCCTTATTTGAAGAATTGAATGGTGTAAAAGCAATGTTATCAGTAATTAGAGAAGGAATTGGTTTATGGAAGAATTAATAAAGAGCTAGTGCTTGGTTATAATTCTTAAATGAATTACAATCATTTTGTTAATTACCTAATTTTTTCAATTTGTTTATGAAGAATTAATTATGTGTAAATTTATTGTTTGATTTAATCGCCGGACCCCCAGATTCAAACAATAAAAAATTAGAAGAGGAAGAATAGAATGCTGTTAAATTCATTTATACTACCCTTGTTAATGTATTTAGTGCTAGCAGTGGACCAGAAGTACGAATAAAGGCTTTGGAATAGAATTTAATTAAATAAATCTTAGATAGAATAGCTTTGGTTAGTAGAGAAACTAAACGAGAATTTAGAAATGTTATTTAAGAATAAGTTGTTTAAGAATCACCTTAAAAAAATAATTTATTACAGAAATCAACAAAATAGAAAAGAGGAGTAGGTTATGCTAGTGATACTACTGGATAAAATTAGAAATGGAATACGATAGAATATGTAGAGAAGAAAACATAAAAATCATAATAATTAATTGGGTTATTGGGTATAGTGGAGTCATTCTTTGATTTCTAACATTGGCATCCAAGTGAAGAATTATTACATAAATTAAAGAATACATTATTTGAAAGTGCATTATTGCCTTTATTAGAAAGTGCATTTAGAAGTGGTTCACTTTTGGAAATATCAAAAGAATTTGATTTGTATTGTAAGTATTTGAAGATAGTTTAATCTATGTCTCATCATAAAGTATTGGGAAGTGTTTTCTTAAAAATACCAGAATAATATTATCCTCCTTAAACATAATCATTATTTGAATTGTTAAGTTCATTGGCAGATACTTCTAAAATCTTTATGAATTGTATTTAAAATAATAGAAAAAAGAATGAAGAAGAAGAACATTCTTTTGAAATTGCTAAAATGATTATAGATACTCATTAAAAAATGGAAAATTGTATTAATAAGATGAATGATAGTGGTAGTAGTAGCAAAGAAGAAGATGAAACTGAACAACTCAAAAAATAAAAGTATTAGCTAATGAATTAATAAAAGAAATTCTATCAAAACCATTAACTGAATCATACAGAACATTATTGTCAGATTTGAGATTCAGTTATATTGATATGAAAGTTGGTGGCAGATATAAACATCATTATTCAGGAAGCATTTCAACTTAAATAAATTAAGATAAAATTGTAAGATTAGCTTAAGAATTTGCAGATATGTCAACATCCTTACCAATTGAACACACTAATGCAATATTTGTAAGAGCTGATAAAGAACGTGTTGATGTAATGAAAGCACTTGTTATGGGTGCCAAAGGAACTCCTTATGCACATGGTGCTTATCTATTTGATATTTATGCTGATGATTAATATCCTAATGCTCCACCAAAAATGAATTTGTCTACTACTGGGAATGGAAAAGTCAGATTTAATCCTAATCTATATAGTTGTGGAAAAGTATGTCTATCTCTTCTAGGTACATGGAGAGGAAATAGCTTCTGAAAATTAGGGATGCAAAAATACTCTACTCTTCTTTAAGTTTTAGTATCTACTTAAGCTATTATAATGAGTGAAGAAGTGTATTTCAATGAACCAGGGTTTGAATAAGAAGCAAATACAGAAGAAGGTGAAAAGAAAAATGAAGGTTATTCTAATATTGTCAGATATTGCAACATCAAATATGCTATGATAGACTAGATGAGAGATCCACCAAAAGGATTTGAAACTATTATTAGAAGGCATTTCTATCTTAAAAAATAAGAAATTTTAGAGGAATGCAATAAGTGGGTTGAACTTGCAGATACAAAAGAAGCTGTATATACAGGATTATTGAGTGATCATAATTCTAGTTGGTGCAGTGAATTTAAAAAGAGCAAGAAAGCTTATCATAAGAAATTGTAAGAAGCTGTAAAAGAATTAGAGGAAGAATTAAATAAGATTTAACCACCTTCAGCAATTGATTTAGAAGGATCAAGAGTTTTAAAGACTCATAATTAAAAGTAACCGAAAGTTAAAAATGTAAAAGAAGGTATGGCCAATTTAGATGAAGTGGATGTTACATATACAAAGATTTAATAGAAGGAATTTGAAGCTAATGATGAAAATGTTCTAGATAGATGGAGTAGATATATTGGTGCAATGGGTATGGATGCAGTAAAAAAATAAGCAAATAGTTGTGTTTTGGTATCAGGAATTGGAGCTCTGGGTATTGAAGTAGCTAAAAACATAGTTTTATCTGGAGTTAAAATGTTAACTATTCATGATGAATTAAAATGTTCTTAATATGATCTTAATGGGTAATTCTTTATGGAAGAAAAAGATATTGGTAAAAATAGAGCTGAAGTAAGTTGGGAAAAATTACAATAACTTAATTCTTATGTTAGAGTAAATTATGAAACTATTGAACTTCTTAATATTGATCTCACTAAATACAACAATTGTTGTAGTCTGTGCTACATATTCAAATGATGTATTATTCAAATTATCTGGATTATGTCGTTAACATAAGGTGAAATTAATTATAAGTTCAGTTGATGGAGTATTTGGAAGAGTGTTTAATGATTTTGGATAATCTTTCATTGTTGAAGATAAGAATGGTGAATAAACTGTAGATTACATTGTTAAATCTGTTACTGATAAGGGTGATAATAAAATGCATTTTGAAATTACAGGTAAACATGAGTTTTAGGATAATGATGTTGTAATGATTGATAATATAGAAGGAATGATAGACTCAAATGGAAATTCAATTAATAAAACCATCTAAAAGGTTACAGTAATAAGTAAATCAGTTTTAGAGATATAATTAAATGGATATTCAAAATATATTAGAAATGGAACTATTAAATTAGTTAAAGTACCAGTTGAATTATCATTCAAACCTTATAATTAAGAATTTGTTGATAAACCTATTTATGATCCTAATATGTCAGAATACGATTTTATCAAATTGTAAAATACTGAATATTTACACAATCTATATAATAATAAATAAATCAAAGATGAGAATTTCTAATCATTATTCAAACATTACTCAACTTTAGGAGAGTTTTCACCTTTGTCTGCATATCTTGGGGGATTCGTCTCATAAGAGGCTATAAAGGGTATAACAAATAAGTTTACTCCAGTTTAATAAATATTTTATGTGGATTGTACTGAAGTATTATAATAAGAGATATCTAAAGATATTAAAATTAGTGAAAGATCTTTAAGTAGATTCTTGGGAATAGAAATTGCAGAAAAATTAGAGAAATCTAAAGTGTTCATGGTTGGATGTGGTGCAATAGGTTGTGAATTACTCAAGAATTTTGCCATGCTTAATTTAGGAATCAAAGGTTCAATTACAATAACTGATCCTGATCACATTGAAGTTAGTAATCTAAATAGGTAATTCCTATTCAGGGAAAAACATTTAAGAAAACCTAAGTCTTAGACAGCTGCTGCTGCTGTAATTTAAATGAATCCATATTTGAGAGATCACATTATAGCAAGACTTGATAAGGTTCATGATTCAACAGAACATATATATACAGATTAATTCTTTGAAGATTAAGATATTATTGCTAATGCTCTTGACAATGTGGCTGCTAGAAGATATGTGGATAAACGATGTGTAAATGCTCGCAAGCCACTATTAGAATCTGGTACTCTTGGACCAAAAGGTCATGTACAATGTATCATTCCATTTTAAACTGAATCGTATGGTAGTTCTAATGATCCTGTTGAAGAAGGAGAAATTCCTTATTGTACATTAAAAATGTTCCCTGAAGAGACTTTCCATTGTGTTGAATTTGCAAGGGATAAATTTGGTAAACATTTTTCAGCAAGACCAAAATAATTAATAAAAATGATGGCTGAAGATTATATTCCCAGTTTAGAAGATAATAAACCTTTAAGAGAAGGTATCAAATTGTTTAAAAATAAACCTAATTCCTTTGAAGATTGTATTAAATGGGCAAGAGGGAAATTCTAGAAATACTTTGTTAATGACATCAAATAACTCATGTATACATATCCAGAAGATGCTAAAACAAAGGATGGAAACTTGTTTTGGACTATGCCTAAACGTCCTCCTAACCCTATATATTTTGACCCTGAAAATGAATTGCATTAATAATTTGTATCTACTTTTGCTTTCCTCAGAGCCAAAATGTTCAATGTTGAAACTGCCAAGGAATGGAGAACTAAAACTTATAGGTAATAAGTAGCCAAGTAAGCAGATTAAATTATTTTCTAAAAATGGGAACCAAGTGAAGAAAAGAAAAAGGTATTTATTAATTTTATGATAATTTTTAGTCTATTTCTGATAAAGTTAAAGAGCAAGGGTAAAAAGAAGAAGTAGAAGAGAATGAATCTAATAAAAGTTAAAGTACTTAAGAAGAAACATAACTCTTATTTAAATAATTTAGATCTTTATTACCAATTAATTTATAATCTGATGAATTTGAAAAAGATAATGATTAAAATGGACACATAGATTTCATTCATTCTTTTGGTAATTTAAGAGCTGCAAATTATAAATTGGAATCTATGGATTGGTTAACTGTCAAAATCAAAGCTGGACGTATTGTACCTGCTTTGGCTACTACTACTGCTGTAGTTGCTGGACTATAGACAATAGAATTAATTAAGACTTTGAAAAATGTCTAATTTTCAGATATGAAAAATGCCTTTGTTAATTTAGCCATTCCTTTTGTGAAATTGACTGAACCAGGATTAGTACCCAAAAAGAAAATTAATGAAAAAGTCACTGTTACATTATGGGATATATGGACATAGGAAATTACAAAGTAAACTACATTCAAATAGTTGTTTGAAAGTTTGAATTAATAATACGATTTGAATCCAAGAGATGTTTTCTTGAGGGCTTAATCAGTATATATGGAAATTATGTATGCTAAAAAGCCTGAAGAAAAAAAATACTTTTTGGACTAACCAATCATAAAAGTGTTAGAAATACAAGTATGATTATTTTTAATAATTAGAAATATGTTGATTTAACTATTAATTTTACATTAACTTAAGAGAGTTAAGAAATTATCAAAGGTATACCATAAGTCAGATTAGTTTTGAAATGATATCAGATATTTTTATCAAAATAAAAATCATATAATATTATTTTTCTTATATTTATGATTCAATATCTCTGTTGTTGGAAATAGTTATCTTCCAATTCATCAATAAATGTGAAATAAGCAATCACAGCAGTAATATCATCACAACCAAATTTTAGGTATGGTAAATCTCCAATTTTGGAATTAGTCTTCTTTTATTTATTCATTTCATCCCATCTGGATCTACATTCAGTAACCTATCTAAATATCAATATTTACAATAGCCTCAGCTACACTCTCTTTTGGTTCATGTTTCAAAACAAATCCACAAACCTCTGCACTACTCATCACATCCCAAACACCATCTGATCCTATAACCATGAACTTATCTTATTTTGTTAATTCAATATGTTAGACTTCTGGTTCTGAAATTAAACCAATCTTTTTAGCTTATAAATCCCCCAATCTTTTAATATAATTTAAATCTCATTACGTTCTAGTCATAGCAATACCTGGTCCCTCATCATCTGCCCAAATACGATAAGGTCCAACTGGTTAACCATCATGTATTAGTTTTTCTATTTTACCTCCACATCTAATGATTCTCTCCTTCTCATCTGGTCTTGTTGGCTTATGATCATATGATAATTCAATGGCTAATTTCTCTTTTGCAGTTTATCTAAATAGTACAGCTCTAGAATCACCCAAATTAGCAATGTAACACATATTCTTAACAACAAATATTGATATTGCACATGTTCCAGAATTACTATAATCGATACCAGATGATCTAAGTTTTGCTTCAGCATTTTTAAAAGCACTCTTCAAAAAACTCTCTCTTTATTTATCATTCTATAATGCTTTAATTCTCTTTGGATTTTTCTCTAAGAATGTTTAAATATAATCATTTGCTGCCTAAGATGCTTCCTTTCCTGAGGAACCATGGCCATCATATACTTATTATAAAAATGAAAATAAACCTGCATAAAAATAACAATCTTCAGTGAATCTTTCCATAGTACAATAAGAATCTTGACATTCAGTCTTTTTAGGACCATATCCCATCTTTGAATGTCCAAATAATTTGATTTCCTTCATTGGATTTATTAAAGTCTTATTAAGATTCTACACAACATTCTACTTCTTCTTCTTTTTCTTGTTTTTACCACTTTAATTGTTATTACCTCCAAACCAATTAAGAAGAAACATTTATTTATTTATATATATATATTTAAATTATTTATTAAAAATGCTACGATTTATATATCAAGGATTCTCAACCTTAGTAAAATAAAATCCACTTAAGAATGGGTTCAGATTTGAGAATTAAAATCTCACCTGGACATTCGGTGAATTCGATGTATTAAATAATATTTTATTGAGAGACACATTCAAGTGCATTCGCATATGGATTGATTGAACAAGGTTGGAAACAAGGAGATAAGCTTTTGCTCTTACTTGGTAGATCTAACACAAGTGAAGCTGCAACTACATTTGCTGGAGCAGCTAAAGCAGGAGTAATTACAGTACCATTCAGATCCAATGATCCAAATGAAATTGAAAAGACTATTAGTATTGTCAATCCAAAGGGAATTGTGTTTTCACCTAATCAACTTATTGGAGAAACCAAATTCATTGATATACTTAAAACCCTTGTTCCAGAAACCACAAAGAGTATCAATTAAAATTCATTTATCCCAAGCTCAATCAGGGGAAAGTCTAAATAGTAGTAAATTTACTAATTTGAAATGGTTAATTCATACTGGATTTTATTCATATCCAGGAACCTACAAATTCAGAGTATTAAACTATTGAAGCCACTAGGAATCATTGGTTTATGCCTCCAAGAACTTTAATCGACTTTCTCTTCCAACTGTTACAGGACCAGTCACAGCTCTATTGAGAAATGGATAACTGTAATCCTATACTTACTAAGACTTATCAAAAATGAGTGAGAAAGTTTAGGGATCTAAACATGTAATTGTCTCTGGAGATCCATAAACTGTAACTAATTTCAGCATTGGTAAGTATAAGAATTACTAATTTTATAGTTGTGGGTGGATTAGAAAGAGGTTACAATACTGTTTTGACAGGAGCAGATAAAGTAAACAAAGTCTAAAAGATTCTAAAATATTATGATAATTATAGTCTATTAGTAGATGATTCAGTTCTTAGTGAATAATAATAAGTATGATATTATTTTAATATTATTTTTAGTCTGTTGATGTTAGCAACCTCTAAAATTTATTCACTGTTGGGGATGTCACAAAAGCTTAAAATGTATTCCAAAAATAAGCTATCTAAATTTGATATAATAATACCAAAAAAAACACAATTATATAAATAATGGATTAATCTTCATCAATTTTGAGTATTAAGAGGGAAAAGTTTAGAACGGTAATCAGAAAAGAGTTCATTGAATAATAACTCAAAAAAAAGAGAATCATTATACCTGAATAAGAAGATCACGATTTGAATGATAAACTTAAAATTATTAAAAAGTAAATGATTGCCATTCATGAAAATATTGAAAATGATTTTCAAAAAGCTATGAATAAATATTATGATTATTTAGTAGACTAAGATCTTATGAATGAATTGCTTCTCTAATTTGAATTAAATTGTCAATAAAATTATCGAATAACAATCTATTGGATTCTTTGCAATCTTACTTTAGGTGATAAAATTGGACCTAGATTTCTATTTGATACAAATTTTGATTTTTTAAAAATACTTTACATTGATATGAAAAATCAAGTATACAATGAATTTGTTCTTGAAATCATTTAAAATTTATTAGCAGATAAAGACATTGATGTTTTTGAATATCTTATGAAAGATGATGAATTACTTTAAATACTTAATAAAAATGCCAATTTAATTTAAGAAGAAACATATAAAAAATTATTAGTACATATTTGTGTTAAAATTGTTGAATTTAAATCATTATTGAGTAATTATTTAGTTGAAACATTATGTTAATTGATGCCTTAATATATAGCATTTTAATGCACCTATATACTAACATCAAGAATGGAATTTAGTAATCATCATTTGATCCTTCATGCAATTAGATATTTATTAAATAATGATGACTGTCTCACTTCTATAATCTTAAGGATTTTACAAGAAATAAAGGATTCTTATTTACTCTATTAAATATTTTAACAACAAGAAATAAATAGTTATATCTGTAATTTATTTTTGACAACAAACAATTCAAATTGTATTAATGCTCTCCTAACTTTATTTTATAATGTAGTAGAATTAGAGGACATTAGATTATATATTTGTCAGAAAGAAGTCTTAAATTAAATAATTGAAATTTCATTAAATATTGATTATACTGAAAAATCTTTAGATGTATTAGAATGTCTAATGCAAGATGATAAATTTTTATGTGATTATCCTTAACTTGTAGAGGAAAACTACTATTGTTCTTAATTGCTTAATTTAAATGTTGACGATCCTGTTACTTCAATTGCTATTTTAAGTTACATAAAAAGAGTACTAGAGTTTGGGGATACAATGAATGATGACAGATATTAGAATATATTTTCTAAATATAAAAATAAGGTAAAAATATAGATTTTATTATCAGGTAGAATTTTTGTTTATGTCTTAAAATGAATATCTATCAAATTTAGCAAAATAGTTACTTTTATGCTATGATTGAATTATTATTATTATTATTTTTATTTAATATAAATAATTGGGTATGTTTAAAACTTTAGATGATTTAAAGAAAGGGGAAAAAGATGAAAAATAAAAGAAAACAAGTAATTCTTATGCTGGAGGAGAAAAGAGGTATTACATTTTATTTAATATCTTAGTGGACTTTCAATTGAAAATCCTGATGATTTCGATGAATTAATTAATAAAGCGTAATAATCTATTAAATTTCATATAGAAAGTAAGGAGGCAGTCAGCCTGATGGAGATGATGATCCAAAAGAATGGTGTAAAATTACTTTATGGAATAATGGATTTTAAATTAATGATGGAGAATTTAAAGATATCAACGATCCAGAAAATAAGAAATTCATAGCTGAATTAAAATAAAAGTAACATAAATTTTTATAAGGATAGTCAAGTACCAACAGCTCTGAGATCAAAATATCCTAAAGGATTGAGTGTAAAATTAGATGATAGAAAATCTGAAAAATATGTACCACCTCCACCACCAAAATATGTGGAATTCAGTGGATCAGGAGTTAGTTTGGGTTAATAATAATTTGTTTAATAATAACAATAAGTTAAAGTTGATTTGAGTAAATAAGGATAAATACCAATTGATCCTAATCAACCTACAACAAATATCATGGTGAGACTATCAACTGGTAACACAATAACATTGACAGTAAATACTACAACAAGAGTCACAATCATTTAATAACATCTTTTAAAGTATTTAAAATATTTATTTAGAATGATGAACTTGCCTCCTCAAAAATAAATCTAGTTAATTTCAGGCTTCCCTCCAAGACCAATTTAGAATCTGAATTAAACTGTGGAAGATGCTGATTTATGCGATTCCTAAATCACTTAAACAATTGTTTGAGTTAAAAGAACATAAATATCTATAGTATAATTTATTTCTTTATTGTATATGAGTTTTTATCTTCTGAATTGATTAATAATAGTTCTAAAAATGGGTAACAGAAGTTCAAATAATTCGAATTAAAAAATTGGATCAGAAGCCAAATGCCCTAATTGTGATCGTAAGTTTGGTCCTTCATCTACATACAACTAGCTTAATAGTCATATAGATTATTGTCTTCAAAATTAATAATAAACAAATAATATTGGATTTCAAATGCCTTAGCCATAAGTTCAATTGGGAGATAATTATATTTGGATGAAATAAAACAATCAATGGTAGAGAATATAATCATAAGTTAATGGTGGTTAGATCTAGGTAACATTTTTAATAAATTTTAAAGAATTTAAGTGTTCAAGAAATTAAGAGCAGATCCTTTCCTGAAAAGTAAATGTGGTTCAAACTTTAACTTGAAAAATATCGTATTCCTTGGTAAATGGGATCTGATAAATTGAATGTCAATCTTAATGATTTATTATAATCTTCTTTAATTTCAGCAAGAAATGTTAATTTGTATAAAGAAGTCAAGGTAGTATTTTAGAACGACAAAGTATAAGATGCAGGTGGCTTATTGAGAGAATGGTTAACTTTAATTTTTAAAGAAATGTGCAAAGATATCTTTACATTGACAGAAACAAATGATGTTACATATAAAATTGCTAAACAGAGTCAATATTTCGATTTAGTTGGTTTAGCAATAGCTAAGGCTCTCTTTGAAAGAATGACAATCTGTGTTGAATTTGATAGACTCTTGGTTAAAAGATTAATAGGTTAAGATATCTCATTAGAAGACATGTAATTTTATGATAAAAGTCTGTTTTTGAGTTGGAAATACCTAATTGAAAATCAATTTGATGAAAATTAATTATAATAATATTTTATCATTTGTAAAGATGATGAAATAATTGAATTAAAATAAAATGGAGCTGATATTTTAGTAACTAACCAAAACAAATAAGAATTTGTAGATTTAAGGTAATCAATTAATTTTATAATAAAGTATCTAATTCTATAGTGAAAAATTGATATTAAATTAACTTGGTTAAATCTAAAATGCTTTATATAAATACATTCCAAAAGAATATTTAAATATTTTTACAGCTGAAGAATTTGAAATGATTCTTTATGGTGTATCTGTTGTAGATTTAGAAGAGTGGAAATAACATACAACATACAAAACTCCATATGCTGATACTTCTCAATAAATACAATGGTTTTGGAAAATATTATCTGAGTTAGATCAAGATTAATTAAAAAAGTTTTTACATTATTGCACAGGTTCTTATAGAATTCCAGTTAAGTATTTAATACATTATTGCAATTTATATAGTGGTTTTAGTAAACTTGAGTCCAATAGAGGAATGTATTCAAAATTTTAGATTGTTCCTATTGATTATAAGAATACCAATTCTTTTCCAATAGCTCATACTTGTTTCAATCGACTTGAGCTTCCAAAATATACTAGCGAAGAAATGATGAGAAAATATTTGAGATCTATTGTTCTTAATGATCTTGAAGGAGTTTTTGGAATGGAATGAATAATTAAAATCATAATTGATTTTATTATATATTATTGCTAATCATAAATACTAATCTCTTCCATTAATTTAATTTCAGTATTGCAAGTTTAACATTTATCATTCATAATTTTGTGAAATTTTTATAAATAATTTCATTAAATTTGTAAAACTTAATACTTGACTCAAAACAATATAGACATATAATTTTGTCAAAATTAAACTGACAATTGAACTTTTAATCCAAACAAATTTTCAAAGTTTAGCTCTAAGTATGGTTTTATTAGTATTAAAAAATGTTTTTGTTAACTTCATTTAATACAATATTTGATGTTAAACTGAGATAGAGCTTTTATTATAAACCAAATTTTTAGTAGAATTACTCTAATGGTTATCGAATTATAGATAGATTGGATACATCATATAAATTCATTGGCAAATAAAAAAAAAAGTCGAGAATATTTTTATTCTTAAAAAGTATAAATTTTTAGTAATTGTTGCACAAGTTTAAAGAATAAATAAATAAGGTAAAATTTTAATTTACAAATGAATAAATTTGTAAAATACTATCTCGTCATTGTCAACTTTGAAAAAATACTAAGATTTTTAATATTAAAATTTTTAAAGAAGTTACAGATTATATAGCTAGTATAACCTTTTAAGATTGAATCATCTTTTTTTTTTATCTCTATTCAACCAATTAATTATAATAACATTGCGCATATTATCATATTTGATATTTGATTTTGAGAATTAACATAAAATTAAAAAGAGCAACTAAATGAATAGAAAGATAAGTATATTTATTAACCATTTAAAATTAAATACTATAAATTTTATTAGAAGATTGGATGTTAAACCTTAAAGTTGAACAACAAAATCAAAATTTGTAGATTAGCAATAATATATTTATATTAAGAAAATATATCCTTAGATTAAGATAATAATTTCACTAATTAAATCATTATTATAACACTCCTTTGTTTTATCTTAGAAGAAAATTTATAATAAAATTAATATTACTGTTTTAATTTAATTAAATTTTATTTACAGAAGAATATTATATTTTAGATGAACACATAGTAAATCTTTCTATAAATAAAGTTTTAAGTATTATTATTTTATTTCTAACAATACCATTCTTTATTAAATTCAATCTAATGGGCTTTTCAATTGAAAAACAGATTTTTGTGGGATCACATTTGTGATTTAATTTATGATGAAAATTAAAAAGTAGAAAAACAAAAGATCAAAATATAAGAGCATTAATTCTAATGAAAGAGCTCTTATCATTCATTATATCGAAGAATATAAATACTCAACTTCACATGTATAATTTTTTAAATTTTCAGGTGTCTATGATAACAGGGCATAACATTTCTACAATTAAAGCTATCTATTAAGTTTATAAAAAGGAAGGGAGAGTCAAAAAGAAGGAAAAAAGAGAAAAAATTCTAAATATAACTACATAAGTAATATTAGTAGTGGTGGATGATACGTATATGATTGATTTTTATTTAAGAAATGAAAGTTTTGTTAAACTAGGTGAAGAAATTCAGGAGTTTAATGATATTAAAGATGAAGACAACAATGTAAAAGATTCAAAAGAGAAGATGATTAAAGAATAACTTTAAAACAAATAATCTTAAATTCAAAGTTTGCTAAAAAATTAGTAGGCTGTTGATAATTTTACTTAAGATGTGAACTCTATTGTCTAATAGGAAAACATATCAAATGAGTTCCTAATCATTAAAAACAATGCAAATTTTAAATTATAGCAAACATAATTGTTAAATTTTACACGAAATGGATAGCAAGGAAATTTTTCTTCTATAACTTAATTTGAAAAAATGTAACACAAAAACTTTATCTCATAAGTCTTAAACATACTTGATGAATAGCATAGATTAATGAGAATGTGAGAATTTATATTTAAATCAATAACTATTTTATCAACCATTCTATAAATAGGATTTGTGTTCTCAGATTAAAATACTATCTTATTTCAATTTTTAGTTAAAATTAACAGTATTAATAATAAATGTGTATTTTATTTTCTTAATTTTGAGAATATATAATAATACCTATTTTAATTATTAAAACCTAAATAAATAATAAAATATTAAATTGTAGTTTTATTTTGATTTAGATATATTTACAAACACTCTTTTAGAAAGCGTGTAGGACATTCTAATTCTTGTATTAAGTAATTTTTCAATGGACTAAAACTTTCATTTTGACAGAGAAATATATTTAATTTTTATCATCAATTAATTTATAACTTTGGAATAAATATTTAATTAAATGAAGAGCAAAGCTTTTTAATTTATTATTCCAAATCAAATTTGACTTCTATATTTTGATTACTTATTAAATACCTTTAGAAAAGCTTTGAATCTAACTAATTTGAATTTTCAAATTAACTAATTATAGATGATAAGCACCAAAAAATAAAGGTTTCAACTAAAAAGATACATAATTAAGCACACAATATATAATATAAATATCAATCCTATTTTATTTTGTTTTCTAGTGGTTTAATTGATTAATCATTCTTTTTAATATTTGATTTATTTTATTCTGATAAATATTCTTCTTTTTTTAATACTAATTCAACCCATTCTGGCTCATCTGGAATTACTCCTTCTATTACAAACTTTATTCCAATCACAATATGTTCAGCAACAATTAATAATAAGAAGTTTCTCAGTCCAAGCTATAATATTAATAATAAATTACATTAGTTTAATCTTGATTAGAATTTTCTTTGACTCCAATTAATTAATTTAATTATAATTAATTTGCTTGATATATGGATAAACAATTTGAAACTATACCAATATAACCAATTAATTATAAGATATCATTCCAAACTCCTATATTTTTTTTTGGTTCTGCTAAAGGTCTCTTGACGAATTTTCTATAACCATATAACAATCCTTCGATATTAAGTAAATTAAAAAACAGAGTAATAATTGGTATAATTTAGGAACCGGCACTAAACATTGTAACCATACAAAATGATGTCATCTAATTATTGATATTTTAATTACAAAATAAGTGAATTATTCAACATAATCTGGTGGGTCTATCATTCTTTTATTCAATTCAATTTACTAAAGAAAATATTAAGAAGATATTCCTTTATCAAATGATTTATTCATTCCACTAGTTTCTGTGTCTCCTATTTTTTATTGAGTGATGATTTATTTATTATTGTTTTATTATTTTTATTTATTGAAGTCCCAATTGAATTTTAATTTAATGAAAGTAAACGATATCCATGGATAAATAGTATACCGAATAAGATGAACAAGAGACCATATTATAGTAAAGGATATGCTGAATAACTACAACTCATTTTAATCAGGTTTTATTATACTTCTATAAAAAAGTCTACCAAAAGAATTAAGAAAGGTGAAAGCAAACACTTTTAAAATATAAACATTTTCTCTTTCATCTTAGAATTGATGATTCTCATAAATTAGGGTATATTTTGAGAAGAAATTAAAAATTTCATTAGTTATTAAAACTGTTAATGCTAAAAGACAAGCCCAGAGAGTTTAATAAAAATCATCATCTTCATATACTTGTTTAAGGTAATAATACCCAGTTTATTAACCAGAAATAAAAATTAATGCTAAGATTACTAATGGTGTATTAGATTTAAAGTATTTCCATTATACATTCCTTGTATCCATTATTTCTATTGTATGTGTTACATCCTCTATAATGAAAGACCCTTTATATTATGGTATATTTCTTCTTTATTCTTTTGCAACATGCATATCAAAATTATACATAGTTTCACTTTATTTTCTCTTCCAAAATTCAAAAAAGATGGTTGCCCAAACAGCCATACATAAAGTATAAATTGGAGCAATTGCTAAAATAGCATCTTCATCAAAAAATGAAATTATGCCTAAAATTAATCCTGGAATTGCTGGTAAAAATAACCAAGTAGAAAAAAAACATAAAAAAACAAAGAACATACCAACTTCTGGTCCAAAATAAGTTGATAAAGCACTAAAGGTACGACTTGTTGATTTTTTTAATTGAAATGGTTCAAATAAAATATTTATTCTCTCATTTTTCCAAAATTTAATAATTAACTCTTTTTCTTCTTCATCATGCAATGGAAATTGTTCTAATAGTAATCCATCACTAATAAATTATTCTATATCAAATTCATCATATAATAAAGTAAGAAGTATCTATTAATTATGGATATGATGAAAATTTTCAAATTATTCTTAAATGTTTAAATTAAATGGTGATAGATATCCTTCCCTTGAATTATAAATCATCATCTTATTCTAATCAGCTATTACATTCTTAAGTCTTTCATCAACTTTTAAACAATAATATGTATATTGTTTATCAATTGATTCATAAAAGATGTACTTAAACTATCCTTTTTCAATATTCTTTTTGATTTATATATTATTAAATTATTATTCCAATAATTAATTTTTATTCTTTTACCAACCAACCAAAATAAGATTATATCCTGATCTTAGATAGTTTTTTTCATCAGTATGAAATAGTTCTCTTTTTAGTTATTTTATTTCAATTAATCTAGATTAATCAAAAGCTCTGTGATTTCTAAAATTATAATAATTAGGATCAGCTCCTTTTTTTATTAATATCTTAACAATTTCTATGTGACCTCTCTCAACAGCTATATGTAAAGCAGTTTAAGGCTTATCTTTTGTCATAAGATTGATTAAATTTTCTTTTCTAAATATTTTGGATTCATCAGATTCCAAATAAAATACTACTAATTCTAATCGATTATGATAGATAGCAGCATGAAGAGCATTTCTTCCCTTATAAGATGGTTCAAATGGTGAATATTTACATTTTAATAAAGGGCTAACTAGATCTAATCTACCCTAAGTACTTGCCCAAAACAAATATCTAAGACCTACTTAAGTTAATTATTTAGTGGATTTAAGATTAAGTTTATGTTAATGTAAATTTCTAAATGTTGAATATTCTTCATCAGAATTTTCCAATTTTTTCCTATGCTCTTCATTATCAAGATATTGAGCCAAGAACTTCATTATCATATATTCCAAAACTCTTTCGTCTTCTTCTCTATCATCTAACTCTTTACCTGTCATAAGAGATAAATCAATTGGAAATTAATCTCTATCATTAGTAAACAACACTAAAATTTATATAAATATGATTACTTAAACTTGGTTCTATGTACATTAATAATTTTGTTGTTTTTAGATCTCCAAAGAAACAAGTCCAATGTAATGGATTATTAATTCCTTATTTCTTATAATTTTCAACTGATGCTCCTCTCTCAATCAATAAAGAACATATAGCAAATTTCTAACCTTCTTTCAAAGTGTTTATATCTGAATTATACCCGCGAACACAGGCAAGCATTAAAGCTGTATTACCTTAATAATAGTTTATGAAAATTTACCCTTTTTATCTTAGGAATTAATATTTATGCATTATAAATCAAGAAAATATTCAACAACTTTATAATGTCCTCTGTATGCAGCCTAAAATAGTAGTTTATGTACATAATGTAATGCATTTCTTCCATAATAATCTGTTTTCTTACAAGCCTATTATAATTGTCTAGATGTCAATGATGTTAACTGATTGTTTATGAACTCTAACTTTCCATCTTATGCGGCCTAGCAATCCTCTATTTGGATACCTCCAATAAATTAATTTCATCATGGCTGAACAAGTTCATCTAAAAATCAATTCTGATATATTAAAATAAATAAACCTGTTTTTAATAAACATAATTACACCTAAAATACAAATTTCAATTTGGTAGATATATCAATTTTTATGTGATATGATTTAATTAAAACATTTTTTAAATTTCAATTCTCTATGTTACAATTAATTTAAATTAACCTTTAAAAGATTTTTCCTTTAAAAAATAACTCATTTATTTTGAATGATCAAATTTAATTTTATACATAATTATTCAAAGAAAGTATTTCATTCTGCAAAGATTCTTTGGATTAATATTAAAATAAATATCAATGAATTTAATCTTCACATAGTTTGATAATTTTAACATGACATAACAATATTTATGTATGATAATAAAATATAATATCAATCGCTACTTTAACTATCATTTTCACTTTGACTGGCAACATTTTAATGATTCATTCTTTGATTGATTTTATAAATCTATTCTGCATCCATTAATTAATAGTCATTACTAGAAACCTCTTCTTCTTCTTCTAGTTATTAATTAAATATAACTGTGTCTTAACCTGGAAATCTTTCCTTATGAAGTCTAATTCTACCTTTTTTAGTTTTTATTCTTTATTTTCCCTCACCTTCAATTTAAATCTTTTTTTTCTTTCTTTTAAATTTTTCAATCTATTTCTACACTTTAGTTTCAGGCTTTTATTTTCTAATATACTTTCTCTTAGGTTAAGTAGGATCATATTTAAGTAATTATTTTCCACCTTCCAATTCCATTACATCTACAGTCAAATCTGAAGGGAATGCATTCTTTTATGTCTTAGCTTCATTGTACCAATTATAAAAGGCTTTATTTTAATCAGTATTGCAATATTTATAAATGAAACTTTCTTTAATTTCTTCAATATCTTTTTTTGTGAATTATGTTTATGGTCCCATTCTACTTAATCTGACTGATGTTGTTAATATTTCATCTTCTTCTGTATGTTCAGGACTAGATTCATATTCAAGTGCATCTTTCCAAAACCTTATTTTTTTTGGTTTAATGTATTTCCCTTTTCTAAAATCATCAGCATCTATTAAATCAGATGTATCATCAATAGCTTTTAATTCATTACATGAAATCAACACAATTGTATCCATTATAAAAATATTGAATAATACTTTCTGAAATTTAGCTGGTGAGATTATTTTCTTAACTTCAGCCCACATTAATTCAGTTTAAAGATGTGAATTATCAACCAAATATGTCATTACTTTTACTAATGATTTACAACTAACTATTATTTCTCTTGCAGATTAATCATGAACACTTAAAGGATCTCTACTATTAAATTCTATTACTCTCTTTTTTGTAGTTTCTCTCATAGTATCTATTTTCTATTAATTATATGATGCTATTTTTCCTATTTCTCTATTTAATTCTGAAAGCTTTTAAGTAAAATAAATAGAAAATCTTTAAGATAAATAAGTCTTATCTCTCTATTAACCAATTAATTCATATTAATCTCGTATTGCATCCCAATGACATTTAAATCTAACACAATGATGCCAATGTTAAACCATTTCTTCTGGTGTAAATGGTTCCCTATTTATTTTTGGATCAATTGCTCTCCATCTGGCTTAAACCATAGGTTTCTAAGGTACATTAATACCATATAAGTTCTTCATTTATCTAGTAATTTCTGCCCATTTTGCTTCTCCTACTTTCGAGACAAGCATTTCTAAAACTTGATCAAACTAATAAATCACTATAAAAATCTTACTCTTTCAGTATAGACTTAAACTTGTTTAGGCATTATTTTAAATTCAGATTAAATTTATAAGCATTATAGGATTTGAATATCCAAACAAAATTATAAAATGATTTTAAAAAAAGACTTTAAATTTTATACTTATATTAAAAATATCTCTTATAAAATAATATAATATATAAATATACATATAGAATCATACTTACTACTATAAATTCTTAAATTTTATTTCAGTTGATGAAAACTTAACAATGTATGCATTCCATTCTTAATTTTTTAAACTAAATTACTAATTTAAAACAGATCTCTCTTCAACATTTTCCTTTTATAACATTTGTATATCATTTTTCAAAATATTCAAAATTTCTTGCATAAACGAAGCCTCCAATTATTTTGTATAGATTGTTATTCCTTAAAATAACTTAGTATTTTCTGGTATCATAATTATAATTGCATTCAATACAATAACAACAATTTGCATTTTTGCTAAGGATATTTTCTAATTTTTATTTTTGATATTAAAAGGAATTAAATTTTTATTATAAGTTATCATACCAGAATTCAGAAATTGATTACTCAAACATTTTAATGTTTAAGATATCATTTCATTTTATCTAAACTTTTCTCCTACAAGTTCAAGTGCATCTAATACATAATCTTCTATCTCCTTCCAACTTTCATCATTAATAATATATTAAGTAGGTTTCTATTTTTAATCAATTGGTTTGTATTATTAACTTGTAATAATCACATATGTTTTCAATATTTTTGGGTTTTAGAGAAAAATCTTTAATTAGGATTAAATCTCAGTAATTAAATCATAAGATAAC
>JPFL01000245.1:0-42367 GCA_000733385.1 Paramecium biaurelia | reverse complement strand
AACATTTAGAAATATTGTTATGATAATTGAGATTAGTTTTTTCTCAATCCAAATATAATACTTCTCATTTATTCTATATTAAGATCTTTATTAAAGATTATTTCTTCTATATCCTATTCTTAACATAATATAGTATTTCTTCTTGTTTATTATACATCTGGTAATAATGAAGTAAATAATAATTCATTTAATGGCAATTATCTTACATCTTAATTTCGGTAAGATAATAAAATTTTTATATTCTCTTCAAAATCTTCATAATTATTTGATGATTCTATTAAACTGTGTGAAATATATTCAAATGAAAAAGGGAAACATGTTCCATTATTTAATTTATATTATTATTGATTATTTTAATGCAAAAGACCTACAGTCAATATATTTTTCTTTTTTTTAAGTTGATCAATCAATTTTATACATTATTCACAACTAAAAGTTCTATCAAAATAATAAATTTAATATTTATTGGTTATTTGTTCTGGTGATGTTATATTATTCACAAAAAAGAATTATTATTATAATGTTTAAAATAATCTCTCAAATCCTGATTAATTGAAACCTAAAGGGATAATTACAATAAATGTAGGCTTCATACATTGTGATAATGGATATCTGTTTCCTGGTTTATAATTCTGTTTTTCTGAACCTAATAAAATACCATTAAATATAATTGAAGTCAAAGTAGAAAAAGTTAAATCACCTTTATTTACATCTTATAATATTCTATTAATGTAATTCTTATAAAATTCAATTTCATAATTATTAAGATCATATTCACTAAGAAATGCTAATGGACTTGATTTATTTTTTCTTTCAATAAATAATCTCTTAACAATTTCTAAGATTTCATAATGTTTATGTGAAATGAAATAGCAACCTAAATATTATTTAGAATTCCATAAATATATTGTTGAACCTTGATTCATATCATTAAAATCAAATAAATATTAATTTCTAATTTCTTCATAAATAGATTGCAGAGAACTAAGACTAACATTTTAATAGCATTTAACAAATACAAATTCCAAATTATATTTCTATAAAAAATTCTTTACTATAATTGGAGGTAACAATTTCTCTTACCCATAATGTTCTACTATACCAAACCATTAAATGGATTTGTAACAACACATACCAATTAAACTTCGATTAGCTAAATCTCTTTTGAAATTACGAAATTCAACTTCATTAAACTTTTTTAAGACCCCAAAAAAGTCACAAATAATTGAAAAATATCTTTCTCTATAAGGAGGGAACCATCTATTGATATCTTATTCATTTTCAATAATTATTGTAAATCCATTGTATGTGATTGCAAATGATTCAAAAAATTCAAGATAACTAACTGAAATAGTATGAGATGAATGTGTGAATGAGTATAAATTAATGTCTTAATTTTGTGAAAATATTTGACTTATTTCTTAACTTTATAAATCTTTAAGTTGAATTAATTTTGCAGTTGGTACATTAACAGTAGCTGAATATTGAATAAATTTATACCTATATATGTTTAAATTGGATCATTCAAAATTTATATAAAAGTTTTATCTTAATCAAGATTAGAACAATTAAATAATATAATCTAATTTGAAATAGCAGATTGGTATTCATTAATTTTGATATCATTTCTTGAGTATAATTACTCTAATCTATGTTTTATATTAATAAATACTAATCATAAGCACTTAATTATTAATGCATCTATTTACTTTTGTAATAAAATTATTTTAATTAATATTTCCTTAATAAAAAATAAATGATTTTTCAATTATTAATTCTAAATTAGAAATAAGGAAATTAATTTAACCTTATTAAGATTGGTATACAAAAAATGAGATATTTCAAATTTAAAGAACATTAACTATTTATTTTTTAATAATACTCAAACATCTTCTTCTTTTCCTGCAAAAAGTGGATACTTGGTTAAAACATCTGTCCAAAGAATCAATCCATTACTCAATTCAAGAATAATTCTAGGTACTTCAACTATAGGAACTCTAACTTATTTAGTAGTTTCAATTTCTCTTAATGTTACAGATTATGCAATGAGTGTTTCTTTGTCTACTGTGATAGCAAAAGGTATTCCTATTTCATCAGTTCTAGCATATTTCTTTCCTAATGCAACTCCAGCATTATCTGTTTTACAAGATATTCCAAATTTCTTAAGTGATGAAGCTAAATGTTATATATATCAAATTACTTAATTCTTAAATGACAACATCAAATTCTTCATTTTGGACAACAGAAAGGATTGAACATTTAACAGGAGCAACTCTTGGAGAGAATTTAAAAAATGTCTTTTAAGGATCATCTCTTTAGTTAAATGAATGTTCTATGATAGCTTATAATATTCTTCCAATTCCAAATGCTGGTTCAATTACATGTGGAATAAACTTCTCTTCCATAACATTCATAGTTTTCTATTCAAATTTAACCAATTATTTATTTAGAGTTAAATCTTTTCCATCAATATTAAATACTTTTTCTTCATGAGTTTAGTAATATTCATATAATTCTTATCTCTCATCATCAGGTAATGCTTCAACATATTTAATTAATGCCATTCCCTCTTTTTTCAATTCTTTTCCAATTTTTTATTTATCTAATATAATTTATAAAACTTGTCTTGGTTATGGAACTTTAAATTTACGAGCGGCTTATAACTTTTATCCTGTAGCTGTTGAATGAGCATTAAGAGCATAAGCAGATCTATCAGCTAATCCAACACATTCAACCCATCCACTAGACATTTCAATTTCTGCATCCCAACAATCAGATGAATAATGAGCCATTTCATCAGCTTAATGTTATCTAAATCTAATATTTATTGGATTGATTCCAATTTCAACTAAATAAAGATATGTTCTAGAAATAAAATAAGCAAGTGTTTCATTATTTATTATTCCTTCTTTAACAGCATCTCCCATTTTATAAGGTTAATGTTATTATGCTAAAGATTAAAGTTATCTTGATAATAAAGGTATTTCTAAATTCAGATATTTATTAAATTTCTTAAATGTGGATTTCTCATTAGGATCAACAAAATATTCAATCTCAGCCATTTAAAATTCTCTACATCTTAAGAGTCCTCCTCTTGGGGCTATTTCATTTCTGAATCCCAATCCAATTTGAGCTGCTCCAAAAGGCACTCTTCCTCCATTCTATTCCAATAATCTAGCAAAATTAAGAAACATTCCTTAAGCAGTTTCTGGTCTCAAATAAGCAGGAAGTTTTGTTGATGGTCCAATAATTGTAGGTAACATTAAATTAAATGGAGTTGGATCAGTTAACTAAAATCATTTAACAACTTATTTACATCATTTCCTGTTTCAGGTGCTTTTATCTATAATTCAGCTATGATATCTTTCATCTTATCTTCCTTAAAAGTATCAACATCCTTTATAACAATTAAATATCTAGCCTTAATATCGGCTGCTAATTTGTCTCCTTCTTTGGCTATTCTATTTTCCAATGTCTAAACAATTTATATCAATATCAATACTTCAGTTACTATTTTATCAGCTCTATATCCTGTCCCTGTTTTACTATCACAAACTAATAAATCTGTAAATCTATCCACGTGTCCAGATGCCTTTAATACTGATTCTGGAGTTAGGATCGTTGCAGATATTTCAAATAGATCTTCTTCTATTATAAAATGCTCTCTCCAATATTGTTCAATATTTGTTTTTATTGCACATCCAACAGGTCCATAATCATATAATCCTGCCACTCCTCCATAAAGTGAAAAAGCAGGTTAATAAATAAATCTTCTTTTTATTACTTATTCCAAAGCATCTTTTCTTTTCAATAACACCTATTCATCACATCTAATATTACTTCTTTATTTAGTTGTTACAACATAAAAGAAAAATAAAATTCTTTTTTAAATTATTTTAAAATCATAATTTTTATTAGAAACCTCTTAAAGCATAGTTTGGTCAGAAATCAATTAAAAAAAGAATTATTATAAACTTTATGAATAATCTATAATCTTCATATAAAATAATAGAGAAGTTTTTAAGGATGTTTAGAATAAAAGTTATTTATATTGAAACTAATATTAGAATTTTATAATAGAGTAAAATTTACAAATACAAGTTATCAACATCATAGTTAAAATTATTTACTGAAACAAAAACAATTGAAATTATAATATACAATTTAATAACTATTATAATATTTAAGAGAGTAGTTTCTAAATATTAGAAAATGGTATTAAAGTTACATACTTTTAAATTTATGAATAATAACTAGTACATAATATATTATTATTAAGTTAAATATATTATCTATTACAACTTCCATTTTTAGATTGTTATTAATATAAAATAAAGAAGAAGGAGAATTTGATATTAAAAATATAAACTTTTTTTATAATAGTATTATAACTATGAAGTTCTATAAACAAACCTAATTTCAATCTTATTAATTTAACTTTTGGAATCGATATAAATAATAATCAACTAAATTTTGAATATAGTAAACGATATCTATAGAGTTTTTATCATTAATTGTAAAGTGATTGTATAATTTCAATATGAATTGTAAGATTTATCATTTGAATATGAGTGATGAAAAGTAAAAAGTCTGATTTTTTATTTAATTTATTATTATAATGAATTCAGAGGCTATTAATTTGAGAACAGCAGCCAAGAAAACAAATGATGAGATTATTTAAGAAATTATTGATTCTGGTAATAAGAATGAATTTGATTTTATACGGTAAGTATGGGAACCAAATGAAACATCTACTTCTGCATCAATAGAAACATCATTAAGTGTTGGATATGGTAAAAAGATAAGAATTGGAACTTACATCAATAAATTTCTTGATAGTTAATTGCAATCATAAGTTTATTACAAATTGAAAGAATTGCATTGATGGCAAATCAACAAGTATCCTCATCAAGGATTCATAATTTAATTAATTATATTATTTATTATTAAAATATCATAATATGAACAAATTTTTAATACTTGTAGTGGCCTCTTTATTTATCCTACTTATAGCATATTAAACAACTTAAGAGACTAATCTAAAATAAAAATAAATTCACAATTTTAAAAATAATCATAAAAATGAAATTGGATATTCAAATGATAATGAAGATTGTAGAAATAAATGTCAATAAGCTAATGGAATGAATTGTGGAAAGAATTGGTAAAATTGTTGTGTTCCTGATTAATGTGATATTGGATGGATAACAGAAATTTGTGATAAAAGAATTAGAATTATTGGATGTACAGATGAATGATTGAAAATGATTATTTACATTGAATAGTAATATATACATTTTCAATTTTATTTATTCAAACCTATATAATTTAAATGTTTATGTTTTGTCATTGTAAAAGCTAATACTAAGGATCAAATTTATTCGATTATTAAATTAAATCATAGTTTGGTTTTAATATTTATTAAGAAATTAAAGATATATATCATAGTTAAGTATGTTAATATTGATTATAATATTTAAAAGTTAACAATATCTATAAATAAATAATAAAGATAATTATGAGGATATCTATATATACTTTCCTATTTACAATTGTCATATGAATATACAATTGATTTGTTTAGTAATAATTTCTATATTAAATTCAAATATTAAAGAAAATAAATATAAGACTTAGAAAAAATATATATTTTCCAGAAGATTATAGGATAAAGATAGGAGGATCAAATTAATGTATTAACTTTCAAGTATCAGAAGAACAGATGAAATTTTAAATATCTAATTTAATGTGTATATCATTTAGGAGTTGTACATCCTTGTACTGGAATTCTTTGATCACATATTAATGATGATGAGAAGTAACCTTTCTCTTCTCTACACTTAGCTCCAACACAGCAATTTTATTAGTAATTACCACAACTCATTCCTCCAGCATTTTTACATTTAGCTTAACAATCTGTATCTGATGACCAATATCCATCCATCCATTCATGATTCTTTGAGGAGGAAAAAGAATGACTTTTCTTCATTTTTAATTCTCCATCTATTTATATATGTTATTAATACCTTGGGCTGAGAAAGAAAACATTAATGTAGCAATGCAAACTACACAAGCCAATAATACGAAAAGGGTAATCTTTTTGTTCATTATATTTAATTAAGATTTTTTTAAAATGCATTCAATCAATTTATATTATGCTAATTAGTTAGTATCATATATCAAATAATTCCATCACACTTTTTTATGACCATCCTTTTATATCCATAGATTAATTTAATGGAATTGTTGTTCTATGTTCTAATGTTGTATTATTGATTTTATGTAAGGAAATAGTGCGCATTTGTACTTTTCTTTCTCTACATCTTGGCTAAAGTCGTTTTACAATCAAAGTCGACTGAAAAGTTATTTGTTGTAATTTTGGTATTTTTGGTTCAGGTGATTAATTTGTCTTTAATCTACCACAATGGAAACTGTGAAGTGTCATAGCTTTCATTTTTGGTAACTCAAAATCATAATTTTTAAGAAGTGCAAACTTTGAATGTTGAGGATTCATTAATTATAAAAGAAACTCCAAATTCTAGTATTAATAATAATAAAAAATATTTCATACTTTTCAACAAATATTTTCATGTATTTTTTCAATCAAATCATAATTCTAATAGGTCTAAATTTATTATTTAATTTGTTCTGTTAATTCATTATAAATACTAAATAAAAAATATCATTTCTTTTTATCTCTAAAACTACTTTTTTCTTTTTTTTTTATTAGAAATTTAACTCTTTATATCTATTCTTAATAGCTATTCTATTACTATAGATTCATTAATTAATTAAGTAGATATTATATAAATTCATATTGCAGATGTAAATTATTTAATTAAACTTTATAAATAATGTTAAGATATTAAACTGAGGAAAGTGAAACTAAATTAAAGTCTCTTTAATTACCATCAATTAAATAAGGTCATACAGTGATTGGAGCTTCTGAACTTGAATAAATTAGATCTCATATGAGTATCAATGAATCAAAATCTAAGAAAGTATAACTTAATTAATATTAAATTAGACTCTTGATAACAACCAAAGAATTTGGGCTTTGAGGATTGAAAAATAAAGATCACAGAAGGAGAAAGGGAAGTTTGATAAATTTTAAATTGAAGAAGAAGATAAAAGAAAGATGGATAAAGTTGAAACTGAGTATCAGGAGAAATTAAAATAGGATTAAGTTGTTGATGCAAATAACAAAATATTTAGTCAAAGGGGAGAGTAATTCAAAAAACAATTTTTAGTGTACGCAATATGAAGTCAAAAATGCTTATGAGTGAGAATGAGAAAATTAATGATTCTCTTGTTAGATTTAATAAAGAAAGACAAGAAATACATAATACCCTTGAAGTTGAAAGGTTAAAAGATATAGAAATGAAAAGATAGATTGAAGAGTAAGTGCAATTAGAGAAGATTCAATAAAAAGATTTATTAAAGAAAGAGACTTATGCTGTCATAGCAAAATAACATAATGAGATGAAAGAGAAGTATTTTAAGGAATTTACAAAATTATAATAGGAAGGATAATTGATCAAAAGATAAGCAGAAGAAGAAGAATAAGAAAAAGAGTATTTTTGATTATATTTTTAGAAAGAAGAAAGAGGAGGAGAAGTTGAAGAAACAAAGACTATTAGCAGAAAGAGAGAAATTTATGGATGTTAAATAATTTATATAAGACGAACAATAGAAATTGTTAGATAAGGAGGCTAAGGATAGAGATCATTTTGATATTAAGAAAGACAGGGTATTAGAAATGAGAAAATAAAGAGTATATCTAATCTAATATATTAGGAAGCTTAAAAATTAGAAAGATAAATGAAACTTAAATAAAAGATATATGATATGAGAGTTGTGTAATTAAAAGAATAAGAAGATAATTATATGCAAAGAGTTTAAAAACATGCAGAAGAGTTGTAAAGACATGAGGAAGAAGTAGCTAGATAAAAAGAGTTGGAAATTATTTAAATGATAAAAGAAGGAGAGACTTTTCGTTAAAGGTAATTGAAACTAAAGGAAACAGTTAAAGAGAAAGAAGAAGTTGATGTGAAAAAAGAATAAGTGTTAAAAATAAATGCATTACAGTAATTATCTGTTATAGAAGAATAATAAAAAGAAATTCTAAGAAAACGTAATAAAGAATTATTAGATTATTAAAAAATATAAATAGTATTATGTTAATTTAAAGAAGGAATAAAAAAAATTAGCTAGAAGAGATTAATATATGAATGAACTTAAAGAGTCCAAATAAATAGAATTGAATGCTTAAAAGGATAGAGATATCTTTATGAATTGGGCCAAATAATAAGTTGAAGAAACAAGAGAATAGGGTTTAAATTTATATCCTTTAATGAAGACATTAAAATTATGATTTAATTAAAGTTAACAAAATAAAAGTGTGTTCAGCTTTATTCACTTTCTTTTCTGCTTGTATTATTTGACATTAATAACTATTCAAATCTATCAGATTATTTACAAATTGATATGAATATCTACAAACGACTAAATATCAATGTGATTTATACTTTCTACAACTATTAATAATTAGTTCATCTCTTCTGAAGTTCAATTTTCTTCCAAAAATTTTATAAAGATGATGAAATCTTTGTAAATCAAATCTCAAAGTTTGATCTAATTTACCTATTTACTAGTATGAATTCTTACTTGGATTTAAAGGAACCATCAACTTTAATTCTTTGTATTACTTCTCTACAAACTCTCTTTGCTCTATTACATTAATACATTAAGAATGTAAAAATTGACATTTTTGACCAAAGTAACATAAACCATTGAAGTATCTTTTACAAGGCTTAGTCTTCTTCAAGATTTACTCTTAAGAAGTCAATTACAAATAAGAAGGAGAGTGAGCAAAAAAACACTAAATATAAATTTAAACAATTTTACTTATTCTCCATATTTACAAATACCCATTATTTGATAATTTCTACATAGCTCCTTCTTTTTTTTCCTTGGTTCTTCTTCCAAAAATTGTTTTTTATACTTTATTTTTTTTTCTACCATTTCAAAAGACTCTTCTGACTTTGCATCACTTTAATTATCTATTGAATGATCTGTACTATGTGACTAATGATCTCTTATTGGTATTTGAGCCATTTCCTTTAAAAATAAATAATTTATAAAATTTCTTCAGAAAAAAAAGGAGCAAAATTTTATTAATTATCGTTAAAATTGAATGCTAACAGATAGTCCATCTTATAAACGTTCCAATAAGGAGAACTCTCCAAAATATTGTTCTATTATCAGACAAAGCAATATATCTCATAAGCTTATCAATGAAGTGTTAAACAGTGGATCTGATTATCTACAAGATTAATTGGAATAGATTGATCGTAAAATAATTTAATATCAATGTAACATCAAGTAAAAAATAACAACTTTACTTGGTGAATCTACATGTTCCAATGATTAATAGATATATCAAACTAAACTATAAGATTTACGAATGGAAGAACAAAAGTAACATAAATAAATAATTTAGTTATCAGTAAATGCAAAGTGATATTGATAAACAATAATCTATACTTTATGAATATTATGAAACTGAATTCAATAAACTCAAAATACAATATGAACTGGTTACATAAGAACATCATTAATTCATTAAAGAAAGAGGTGAAGTTCATCAAACCTATAATTAAATCTTAGAAACAAAAGCTATGTTATAAGAAGATTTAAATGGGAAATTATTGTAGAGAGCAGAGTTAGTTGGTTAAAAAGAGGAATTAGAAGAATTTGTTGAATAACTTAAAAATGAGAATCCTTAACTCACAGAAATTGTTGAATCCATTTATTAATGTGATCAAAAGGCTAAAGATATTGTTAAGAATATTAATAATATAACAAATTAGATTTAATCATTTTATTCTTAATAAGATGAGAAAAAGAAATAGTTGGCTTCATTTCATTAAACTACATTACTTGAAGTGTAAGTACATTAATAAACTTAAAAAGTTAAATCTTTAAGAAACAAAATAGTACCTATCTAAAAAAGCTTAAATTTATAACATCCAGATTCTATTCTTAATGAATTTATAGTTTATTATGGAAATTAACCTATTCATCTTGAGTCAATTGAATTTTAAACTAAATTCTCTACTTTTATTCAACAATTTAGAAATAATCTATTTAAATAAGGAAATTAAGGAAATAATTGGGGAAGCATGAAAGAATTTGTATTCTAATTGGAATAATTTATTTTAGCATCTTTATTATAAAGATTATTATAATATTAATTATCTGTATTCAATAATTATTTAAATAGGATTTGAAACATAATTTAAAATAATTCGGTGATGAGGCATTATTATCTAATGAAGTTTGCACTATTGATTATTAAATAGAAGTTAAAAGACAATAAATAAGAGAACTAGAAGAGGAAAAGTCTTAAGTATTATATAGAAGAGAAATGTATATTATTCTTTTTAAAAATAGATTATATGATTAATTTTAAGAAAGAATTAGTTAATAAAGTGAAGATGCTTTTTAATAGTATTAGGATTAGAATGAAGAAGAACTTAATAATATTTTAATTTAATTTGGTAATGCAGAATATAAATCAATACTTGACTAGACTATGAAAGAGATGTAATAATTAATGCAAGATTAAGAAGAAGTATAATTTAATTTTATTGTATTAGGAATAATTTAATAATACATATAAATTGTTATAATAATATTATCTCTAAGATTTGGCTATTAAAATAAATATACAAATGGTAGATTAAGAAATACTTCCATAATTAAAGAATATTTCATAATAAATAACTAATGCAAAGAAAGAAATAGAAAAGGTTAGTGGAAGTGAAAGACCTTATATTGAACGTTAAAATAAAATAGAATAGGAGATTGAATAATTAGAATTAGAGTTTAAAAAGAAAATTGATCATTTTAATAATTAAGAGACAGAATTATAGAAATATTTGAGTGCAATAAAGTTAGGTATTGAGAATACTTAAGAATAATTATTATCTAAGAATAAACCTAATAAGGCATTGTTGGAATAAGAAATATTACAACTTAACAATATGTTGACTCAATTATAGGAATAAAAAAAATAAATTGAAATATCTTAATTTAGCAAATCTCCTTAAAAGACTGATGTGAGCAGAAGAAGTTCTAATGGAGGTATTTTGGCTATATCAAAATCATTAAATTAATTTTAAAAGTTACGAAAAGAACCTAATGCTAATAGTTTTAACAATAGTGTTGTTAAAGGTATAACACCATCAAAAGAATCCTCAAATTTATATCATATTGCTAAATATCCTAAACCTAATTGTAAATCTTCATAGGAATTAAGATTAAAATCTAATGTTTCATTAAAATCAATAAAATGATTCAATTTTATATATTACTAATGATTTTTGAATAAATTCATCTTAAAAAATGATATTTAATTTTCATAAAACAACCATTTTTCATTTTCTTTAAAATTCCAATTGTAATTCTGTAATCCAATAATTTTAAACAGCAGTGGTTCTTTTGATAGCTTCTTAATTTTATATTTAATTTGTGCGAGAATGTTGAAATGAAGCAACTGATTCTACATTAATCTTTTTAGCATCTTCTATCATTTGCATAATTCTTTAATCTTTTTTGAAATATAATTTGTTTTAAAAGTTTGTGAAACTTGTATTCATGTAAACATATGTTTTTCTCTCATCTCTTCCATTAGTAATTATTAATTTTGCTTCAGCTTCTAATGCAATAATGTCTTATTTCATTGAAGGATAACACTATTAATTTAAAGCAATTATTATTTACTGATTCAAACCAAACATGATCTACATATAAAATGCATTTTTTATCTTTGAAATATTCATCTAATTATTCTTTATTTTCAATAGATTCTGTTTTAAGTCTATATTTGCCTGTAGCATTATTTGTATTCATTATTGATGATTTATTACTAATAATTTTGTATTCATCTTTATTTTTATCATTATTCATAGAATCTTCAATAGCATCTCTAATTTTAACATGAATAGATCCATAATCTGGTCTCTATTTGAGAATGTCTTCAATTTCCCTTATACTAAGCCATTAGTTATTTTTGAGTAAAAGAGTCTTAAAGATTTCATTTTTTGCATATTATAAGTTGTTTCTATATTCCTATTCATCACTCATTGAAATAATTTAAAATAATTTTTATATTCTCATGTAAGTTTTAATTGAAATTGCAACATGGACTCATAATAATCATGGATTATTTGATTATGAATCAAAAGAATTGAAGACATCTAAAATAAGTGTGAGAAACACAACTCATTTAATTTTAAATGGTATGATATTACATTAATATATACAATAGAAGATAATTCTGATACAATTGTATAATCTGATAAAATTGGTGAGGATTGCATTGGTTCAATAAGTTTTGAAGATAATTCTATATGTAAATAGATAATGCATTTGTAGATTTTAAAAGTAATCCAGACTTTTAAGATGCATATGTGAAATTAGACCCAAAATAAAAATAATAATTATAAGTAGGAGATCTTTTTAAATTTGGAAGAATGTAAAAATTACCCTTAATATAAGGGAATATTTTGTATCTGAATTAAACAATGGAGATAAAGTAATAATGGCAGAAGATCTTTATAATTTAGAAAGACATATTAAAATACAAAAGAAAAAAGATCCAAGATAATGTAGATTTTGTTTAATGGATGATTAAGAAGAAACTGAGGATCCAAAAAATCCATTTCTTTAAGATTTATGTAGTTGTAAAGGACTAATGGCATATGTACATTTTGAATGTCTGAAGTAATGGGTTAATTTTTAAAATCGAATTTCATGTAAATAAACTTAAAATACAGTTTAATATCATTGGAATAAAGTCTTAGAATGTGATGTATATTAATTAAATTCATGTAGGTTTGTAAAGATCCCCTTCCAGCTAGAGTTTATCTTGAGAATCAACCAGAACCTCTTTAAATGATTTAAGTAGAAAAATTAGATGGTCCCTATATAATTCTTGAACAAATCACTAGATAAGAGAGTCTATCAAAGAGTTTAACATTTATGCATGCTTTTGGAACATGTTCTGTATCAATTGGTAGAGGACACAATAGTGAGATCAGATGTTAAGATATATCAGTTTCAAGAAATCATGCAAATATTTCATATGAAAAATATTGGTATATTTAAGATTAAGGGAGTAAATTTGGAACTTTGAGGATCATTCAAGATAAACTACAATTACTAAAAGAAGTATAAGAAATATAAATTGGAAGGGTCTTGTTAAAGATTAAAATAGTTTGAAAATCATTTATATATATTATAGTTAGAAAGATTAAAATTATAAGTATAAAAGTATTTGTAGATAATAATAATAATAGAAAAAGTAAACTCTGAATATCATTTCAGTTTATAAGCTTTCATTATAAGAGAATCATGAGATGGTTTCCGAATAGCATATTATTTTTATTGTTTTCCAGCAATATAGATTTATTTTAAAATTGTTAATGACACTATATTTTTGATTGAAGGTAATGATTATATGATATTTTTGGTAGTTTTTATAAGAGATCTTTAAGTTTCTAATTAATCAATTTAAAAACTTTCTCTTTAAGTTAATGGTATATTAATCATTAATTATGTATTCATAGATGAGAATTATGTCTTAATTCTTTTTTCATCAATTTATTTTATTTTAAATTCTTTAATTATTGTTTATTTTTTCTTTTATCCTCCTCTAGTAAATGAAAGTAACTTTAAATCTGAAGTTATTGCTTATTAAGTACGAACTTCAAAATCATCATGTTTCTTTTCAAATTTAGTTTTTATACCACATCCTCCACAATTACAACTCTTTCTTCTACACATTTCTTTAATCCTTTTTATGATTTTATGATGATATAATTCCATATTATCTGTGAATAAAATTGTTTTTTCTCTCTCCCTTCTACTTTGTCTTTTCTATATATTCATATCATTTGATAATAAACACATATGATAAAGTATACTTTTGGATCTGTAACCTTAAAATACAACTTCAAATTTAAATGTTACCTTCCTCTATAAGTGATTTTGGAATACTTTTTGTGTATAAATAAGGACGATTATATAAGCTTAAACTAGTAGATGCAAGTGTTCTAGAAGGTCTATGTGACTTTGCATCACAAGTTTCTTGATTATATGATTCTTCATTTAATGTAGTATATCTTGATGAATGATGAGAATGCTTATAGAACATTTATTAATAAGCTCTATGACAAAATTATTGAATATAAATTTATTAAGATTTCCAGTATACTTTTACTCTTCTTTTTAAGAATCCATTTTATTCATTCAATAAATCATTTTAAAATACTAATTCACCATATTGAACATAAAAGAGTTTATTAGATTTTAACATAATTATTTTAAATATGAATTAAAATTAGTAAGACACGGAAGGGCCAATCTCAAAATTAAATCAGTTAATGTTAACGGATGAACCCATCGGTGAAATTTAAGATTTTCTCAATTACTCATTATCTGAAGGCAATTTCTCAATTTAAGGTTCAAAAGTCAACACTCATAATAACATACCTAGTTAAAGTTCTAAACATAAAGATAATGAATCAAAAAGAGTTACATTTGATTCTTCTATTAACAGTCCAACAACTAAATTTTTGATGAATCGCAAAAGCTAAAAATCTTCAGATCCTCAACAATTACAACATCAATAATAATAAATATATAGTGTAATCTAATTTTGTTTTATCAAACGATTTATTAACAGAATAAGTTGGAAAAAGAAAATCAATTCATAATTCAACCTTTATTAATACAATATTATTTAAGATTTAGGGTCATCTTTCAATTTAAAACTTTTTCGTGATAGTGCTTTAAATTTAAAACCTATGATCAGCTAATTTAATTAGTCTACAGATGGGTTATAATAATTTATCAAAAAAAAGTAAGAATTGTCTTTCTATAAATAATAGAGAATTATCCAATAAAATAAAAAAGTAAATTACACATCTAATGACATGCAAAGACAATTTAGTTAAAAAGATTTAATAAGAAATGGAAAAAATTCCATTAATTACACCTGAATCCAGATTAAAAATAGTATGGGATTGTGTAGTAATGTTAAGTAGACTCTATTTTCTATTTACAATACCAATTGATTTAGCATGGAATCAATATAAGATAATATATGGAGAACTCTATGTTCCATCAATTCTAATGATTCTCTTATTGGTTTTTGATTTCATTTTAAGTTTTAATAGTTCATTTTATTAATTTGGATAAATAGTAAGTAATAGATCAACTATAGCTAAGAATGTAATCAGTAAAAGTTATGGCTTAGAAGGAATATCAATATTAATTTTAATTATTTATGCGATAATTTCTGATACATCTAAATAAGAATTCAATTTATTAACAGAATGGTGGGATTTATTAATGCTATTATTTTATGTGTAATGTAGAAATATACCAAAATTAATTAGTTAAGTTGAAGAAACTCTGAATTTATCAAAACCAAGTAGTTCTTTATTAGAATTATTTAAATTATTATTAGTTTTATTCTTTGTTTTACATTGTTACTCTTGTCTTTGGTATTTTGTAATTTATTAATTTAATATTTGTTTAGGTTGGTTATTATAGTTACTTATATTCAGAAAAAGGAAGTTGGTTAGAATTTTATCATGTAGAACATGAAACTTGGTAAGTACAATATTTATATTCATTTTATTTCTCTACAGTTACAATGTTTACTATTGGTTATGGAGATGTTGTACCTATTAGTTATTTAGAAAGAGTGATTGCTATCCTTTATATGATGATATGCAGTATTCAATTAAGTTATAGTGTAAGTACTGTTGGTGCAATAATTGATACTATTTCTGCATATGGATAAGAGAAGATGAGAAAAATGAGAAAGATTAATTCTTATATGTAAAATAGAAAGATTGAATATTAATTACAATATTAAATTAGAGAATACTTAAATTATTATTGGGAATCATAAAATTAAGTTGAGAATGATGAACTCAATGAAATCATTAATTAATTATCAGAGAATCTCAAAGAGAAATTAATGAATCAATCAAATTCTTTGATTTTAAATGAATGTCCATTATTTTAACATAATTTTAGTGATGCTTTAAAATCAAAATTAGTTAATAAAATCAAATAAACAGTAATTTAACCTGAGAATATTATTAACTTTGATTCACTATTTCCTCAATTACCACCTGGTTCATAGTTTGTTTGTTTTGTTGAATTTGGTGAAATTCAAATCTTTATTTAAAATGATTCAATTGATTAAGTGCTTGATAACCCATAAATTGCTGAAGTATTTAAAGTTGGCAAAGGTTCTAGTTTAGGTATTATAAGTTTCATAAGTGGTAAATAATCTTAAGAGAGATTTAGAAGTGTTGGCTTTTCAAAATTATTATTGCTTTCAAGAGATGACTTTTTAAAAGTAATATAAGATTTTCCTGAAGATTATGAAAGGTTTAGGAATCTTTATGATAGTTTATAATTTGAAGATATAAGTGTTTTACAAATGAAATGTTTTAGTTGCAATTCTAAAAATCATAGAGTACTTTAATGTCCCTTATTACATTATATACCTGATAAAGAATTGATTTTAAAAAGATATTGTTACAGTTCGTTTTAAAATAGAAATTCTAAATATGAAAGAAATCCTAATAGATAGAGAGGGTACTTTGCAGCCCGTTTTGATTAAGAAGTTATACAATAAGAAGCTAATTCATTTAATAATAATAATTGGAAATGGGCAGAATTTTATGAAGAACCAGAGGAAGATTCATTAAAAAAAAGTGAAATTCAATAATAATAATAATAAATCGTACCAATTTTAGAATAAAGTAATTCAAACTTATAGGTATAACCATAATAAATACAAAATATAATTAATACCATCCCACCTGTGTCTGATTAATCAACTAAGATTAATTAGGAACCACCATCAGTAAAGAAAAAAGCCACCTTATTCAAATAGAGAACAAAAACAATTGAATTATTAGATATTGATGATAAATAATTGAAAGCATCACTTATGAGTAAAGCAAGAAATTAGAATATATTCAATAATAATCTTATGATAATAAAAGAAGAGGATAATCAAGATAGTTCTCCTAAGGAAAAAACTATTTAAAATACTTAAAGTAGGGCATCATTTAGTTTAGATTTATATAGAAAGAAACCAAAGGAAAGCATTCAGAAAATGAAGAAAGCAGTTTAAATGATAGCTAATATGAATAGAATGAAGAAAAGACAAAAAATAAAAAAGGAAACAAAATCAATTGTCAATTAATTCCTTGAAGTAATTCAATCTTAATAATTTCTTAAAGGAATATAATTGAAAGTGAAAATTAGAATAAAATAAATAGAGGATGGGAAAAAACAAATATTATAAGAGAAAGACATTTAAGATACTATTTTGTTAGATATTAAATTAAAGATGTAAATAGAATAATTAAATGAGTATTAAAAAAAAGATCATGAATTGGTAATGGAATCATATAAAAAATATAAATATTATTAGATTCAAAATAACTTAGATTAAATCTAAGAAAAGATGTACTTTTATAAACAATAACATACATTAAATAATGAATTAAAGAATTACTAATCTAAATTATTATAATATATGATTTTCCCAGAAATATTTTTTGAAAAATATAGGTATTAATAAGTAATAATTCCAAAATTTGAAATTGAAGAATCTAGAAGAGGATCAGAATAAGATTTTGAACATACTTTAAAAAGAAGTCGTATGCTTAAAAAAAGTTTTAGAAACTTAAAATTGTCTCAAATCAGGCCGATGTCAGATGGCACTGGAAAATTTCAGATGTGATTCATCATAATAATAGTATTCATTTATATCAATAAATTATATTAATTGTCTACGTTTATTATTGATGTTAAGATAGAAAGCAAAATAATTAATTTATGAATAATTAATAGAGTAGGAACTTTGTTGGGAAAAAGATTGATGATTTTATCCTTGTAGATGTATTAGGCACAGGAGCCTTTGGATAAGTAAATAATTATTTTAGATTAATCTAGGTTTTCTCTGCTTAGAATATAATTACTAAAGAATCAGTAGCCATCAAGTCAGTGCCTAAAGTTAAATTGTAATTCAATTTTATATGATAATGTCTAGGAGAGAACATAATGGGTTAGTAGGATAATTATTAAAGACAGAAGTTTAAGTACTTACTTAATGCAGTAATATTAATGTTGTTAAGATGAATAAGTATTTGGAGAGTGAAAATAATTGTTATTTAGTAATGGAATATTGCAATTGTAAACTAAATTTTTAATACTAATTTAGAAGGAGATCTTGAATAATTATGGAAAAAAAAGAATAGAATAATCTCTGAAGTAGAAGCTATTTAGTATATCAAATAGATATTAAATGGTATGAGAGGGTAAATATTTTTAAAAAATTATAGTTTGCATGAAATGAATGTAATTCATAGAGATTTAAAATTGCCAAATATACTAATCTCTAATAATGTTTTAAAAATAGGAGATTTAGGATTTGCTAAAAGGATGGAGAGTTTGGATGGAGTAGTCAAAGAAGCATTAGGCACTTTAGGGACTATGGCACCTGAAATCATTGAATTTAAACCATATGGAATTCTTGCAGACATGTTTTCCATTGGAGCCATTTAT
The DNA here is from genome assembly GCA_000733385.1 of Paramecium biaurelia. Taxonomy (NCBI): domain Eukaryota; phylum Ciliophora; class Oligohymenophorea; order Peniculida; family Parameciidae; genus Paramecium; species Paramecium biaurelia. Next base: position 23,698 of record JPFL01000245.1, on the reverse strand, counting down.
TATCAAATGCTATTTGGAGTACTCCCTTTTAGTATTAAAAGTTATAATGATTTCTTAAAGGATGTTAAAACAAGTATATTCTATTATATTATCCTTAAAGATTAACCTAACTTTGCAAGAAATAATATCAAAATATCTAAGGAATCATAAGAATTATTAATTAGAATGCTCAATCCAGAACCTAAATTAAGATTGTAATGGAATTAATTGTATGAATCACCTTTATTTTCCAATTAAGTAGTAAATCCAGGTATCAATTTATAATCAATCTTCTATAGCTTTATGTTAATTAACAGTGGAATAAGTAGTAGCAAAATAAGTAGATTTGAAAATGAATAAATAAGTTTATGAGCAAAATTAATAAAAATTTGACAATATGACTAATTAGGATATGTTAAAGAAGTTATAATCTGATGTTCCAAAGTTAGAACATAAATAAGTTATGGATAATTCTAATGATGAAAAACTATTATAGGAGGCTCTTAAATAAAAATAGATTTAGTAATAGAAGACAAATGATTTGAATAATGTATTTGAGAAATATCTAAATGAAAGAAATACTCTTGTATTTTTGGGTACTGTTTTACATGAAATTCATTAAAGAAAACACACTCAAAATACTAATGTAATAAATGTTGATTATATTTTTAGGTGTTTCTTCCTGCATTTATTATTTCAAAGAAATTAATTATTGAAATGAATCGCTTTTTGGAGATTCTAAAAACATAGAGAAATATTTATCAATGTGCATATTTCTTTGAACTTTACACTTTCCCATAATTTATTGCCTTCATTAGGTTATGTGAAGAGGATTTCTAAATTTAGATGTCTCATTATAATGTAATTCAATCATAATTACAGTATCTTCTATTTTATCTTTAGAACTATCTTATTTCAAATGTAAAATTAAGCCAATGAAAAATATATATCAGAATTATAACCTGCACCTACTGCATAATTCGAAGAGAATTACCGTGATATCTTGATCAATTATTACATGCAATTATAGGATGAAAAGGGATAAAGTGACGATTAAGACAATGCTATAAATAATTTGTCTATTTATATTTTGGATACCATTTTATTTGATAAAGAAGTTAAAAAATAAGTAATTCTTTTTTTTCTTATATTTTAGTTATTAAACCAGAAAGTTGATGATTATCTCGAGAAGTTCAATTTCTTGACTTGTAGAGAGAAGGATGAAATGATTGCTTAAAAATTTTAGCAAATATATTCATTTTGATATTTATATCAAATTAATATTGAATCCCTATATTAAGGAGATCATGATCATTATAATATCTAAAATCTCTCTGAATATAGAAGATTTATTGTATCTATATATAATTATTTAATTAAATAATGAAATTTAATTGTTTTAATTTAGAAATTCTCTAAATTTAATTATTTATTCTTATATTCCCAAATAATAGACCTTTATAATGTAAGATGAAGTACTTTTAAGTATATTAAAATCTCTTTGTTATACAAAATCAGTGATATTATAGGATTTTAATAATCTTAGGATATTTAATTAATTACTCTTATAATTATGAATAAAATTATTCTTTAGACAAAGGCATTTTACATTCAAGATTTCTTGAACATAAAAGAAACATGGAGAAAAAGTTATCTTATTGCTATTGTCTTATTGCTTATTGAGAACATTTAATTAGTTTCTATATACACAAGTGATATAATTCAATTTGAATATGACTAATTCTTGTTGCATATCAGAAGTGTTATTGATTTCTGTAGGTGAACTTATTTCAAATATTCATTAGATTTTACACAATTTTTGGAAATTCAATACTTGTCAGATCAATATTTGTAATTTTTGGTTTTGTATTACAAACTTTATTTCTTACACTAATATTTTATTCTTTGTTGAATATGAGAATATCTATACAAAAGAAACAATAATTAAAATTTTTAACTTTAGAATAGGTATTATAATAATTGATTTATTAGTCAGGTGAATCAAATAATTAAGGGAGACATTTGCTAAATTGGATTGTTTCATTTTATTTTTAAATTAACCTCAAAATATTACATATTCCATTTTTATTTTGTGGGATAAGTTTGTTAACTTAAATTTTTGAATCTTGTATTAATTTATAATTATACAGAAAGTTTAAATTCATTAGAATGTATTGGTTTAATATTCAGTTTATTATTGATAACATAATAAATATTAATTGGATTATTCATTCACTTACATTAATTTGAGTACAGAATGAAGTCATATGATTTTTTGGGGAAATTTTAAGCATAAAAAATGAATTTCTTAGAAGGATTTTAATTATTGTACATATTTTAGATATATAGAATATTAGAATAATATTATTATCTGGAATATAGCTATAATCATTAGTAGTATAAATATTTGGAGTTATAAATTAAATAATAAAGATAATTTATAGTTACAATTAATAAATTTATATAGATTATAGAATATCTAGATTTAGTTTCTAAATTACAACATTCTGTTTACTTTATTAATTGATTTTGCTATTATGTCAATATGGATAACCATAATTAAAAATAAGTGTTGTTTTATTACTATTAATCTTTTATCCTTTAATATATTTTATTGCAAATGAATTAATATTGAAATAGGATCTTAAGAATGCAAATTTTTAAAAAAAACATCTTGAAAAATAAATAAGAAGATTATATATAATTTTCAAAGAGTAGGTTGATTTAAAAAAATAATAGAGATTATTGGATCCAAAATAATCTTTAGAAATTTATACATTTATTTCAAGTCATCTAAGAGAATGTAAATTATAAAGAGATAGAAAGGTTTAGAAAAATATTAAATTAAAATATAAATGTTTTTGTACTGATTTTTTTAAAGATGATGATACATTTTAAAGTTTAGATTAAATGAAATAATTCGCAAAGGAATTAATAGGATAAACATTAGAGGATGAAATTATTGAAAACTAAAACATTAATTTGATGTTGATATATATTTATTTTTTGGTTTAAATTAAGAAAGTACCAACTTAAGCAATATATGAAGTTATTAGATTATCAATGATGTAAAAAGTATAGAATTTTATTCTAATTAAATTAGGAATAAACATTAAAATAATAGGCTATAATAAGAAAATTGAAACATGATGCTCTTGATAAATTTTCTGAATTAGTTAAAAAGAATGATCTAGTAAATTAAAAATTTGTATTTAAAAAAGTATATCAATATGAAGAATCTTTGAATGTATTAAAAAATAATCTTCAAATTATTGTTAAATAAGAAAAAGTAAATATTAAATATATTTTAGGATTTTTATGCTTGCATTCTCACTTAAGTGATTGATATTGATTAAATAGTAGATATTGGTTTTAAACTTCTTGAGAATATTAAGATTTTAGAAAAGTAATTGCAATTATTATATAAAACTAACCCATAAAGTAATGAGTGTGATACAATCTACAATATATTTCATAAATATATTCATTACAATAAATTGAGACCTAAATTATATAGAAGAGATGGATAAATGATGTTATAATTCTTATAATCGAGTGAAAAAATAATATATGATCCAGGTAGCTGTGTAATATAAATTACATTGCTTTAACCTAGAGGAAATGTTATTAGATATACAAGAACCTTTCAAAAGGCTATAGGATATAAAGATGAAGAGATTTAAGATTAAAATATCAATAGATTTATGCCATAAATTATAGCTAATGATCATGATTTATATTTAGATAATTTTGTTGAAAGAGGTAGAATTAATGTTGTTAGAAATGCAGTAAGGGTTATTTTAGGTAAAACAAAATCATAATTTGTTGTTCCTATCAATACAAGATTGAGACTTGAAGCTAGTACTACTGAATTTGGTGCTACTGCATTAATTACACCTGTGAATTTTACATATGGATACATGATGTTAAATGAATAGGGTTAAATTGAAGAATTGACAAAGAACTTATTTGATGAAGTATTTGAGAAATATTTAGGAATTGAACTTGAATGTGTTAAAGGATTAGACTGTTTAATTTTTATTCCAGAATTAGCTAAAATTTGGGATAGTCTATTTAATGAAAACTTTGAAAAACTAGATAAAAGATTAGAATGTCATTTAATAATTCCTTAATTATATAAATAGATTACTAAAAGTTTATAAAGTTCAAGAACTACATTATTTAGCAAATCATTATTACAATAAAATATTATTAGATCACTTGAAAATTACCCATAAGATAATGTCATATATTAAGTATCATTACATCTTATGAGTTTAACAACTATCAATTTAAGGTTATATTATTATTTATAATTAGATTAGTCATTTTAGAAATGCCAGAATACAAATAAATTTAAAATTAAAAAGTAACAAGTAGATAATTAATACAATTAAGATATAGATCTTCATAGTTGTTAAACTATTCAACTTAAAATGATGTAATTACATAAAAAGCAGATCTATTAGTATCTGCAAATGAAATATAATTAAAAAGAGAAATTAATGAATGTGATTTAGAATATGAAAATGTTGTTGAAGAAATAAAAATGGCTGAGGATTTAAGAAATCAATTAGCAACAATTAATATGATTAATACAGCTCACAATTAAAATTCAACTAAAAGACTTCTATAAAATAGTGAACATTATTTTGAAGAAAGAATTATTGAACTTAGAAATAATGTTAATATATCAAATAAAAGTAATGATTTAAGTGATAGTGAATCTGAATTTAAATAAAAGATTTTAGAATAAAATTTATAATATAATACTGGATCAGTTGGAAGTAGATCTTCTTAAAATAATACTACTGCATTGAAAAGATAAATGAAAGATTGTTTATCAGATAATAGAGGTTTAAATGTTTAAACAAAATTATTTTTATTATCTATTTATATTTTAGTTATTGTAGGCTATTTTGTAAATTATTTGATATTATATTTTGAATTTGAAAGCATTAATTAAGATTAAAATTATGAGAATTTACCATTTTAATTTTCATATTTTTATAATGAATTTGTTATAGCTCAATCATTTATAAATGATGATAATTTTCAGTTTAAAAAGTTAAGTGAAGTAACATTAGAGTTTTTTGTAGATCACATCAAAGATATTGATTAAACAATAACAAGATTACCACATATTAATATGATTAATAATTTAACAATGAAAAGCAGAATGATAATTATTTTATCACAATTATCAAAAGTATAAAGAATGAATGAATAAATACTTTATTTAGATTTTATGAATAATACTGATTAGTTTAATAATTAATTAAATCTAATATAAAATACTCAGTCTATTAAATAGTCAAATGATTTAGGAATATAGTAAATCTTAATATATATATTTTTAGTGTTCTTATTGAAGAGATAGTGTTAATATTATGTTTAACTAGATATATTTATCTATGTATAAAAATAATATAAATGAAAACAAAAATATATAAATTATTTTGCACTTTCTCAAAAGAAGTCATTTAAGAATAATTTCTATAATATAGTTCCTTATACAATTAATTAAATAATACAAAATTTAAGAATCATGAAACAGATGAAGAATAATTTGAAACAACAATGATGCGTTAATATCAAAAAACAGTAACTTCAAATATGTTAGATAAACATAATAAAGTTGGAAAGCAAATCTCATTTAAATGTAAATATATTTTTATATATTTTAATAGAAACAAATTCTGCTTAGATATTCTTCTTTTTATTCATCTTTATTTATGCATTTATGTGTTCTTTTTATTTTATTGGAAGTTATATACTTTAAAAAGAAACCTTATCAGATATTTCTGCAAGATACAATGAAAAAACTTAATTTGAGATTACTAATAACTATCTTGCATTATCTTATTCATAATAAGCTATTTTATTAAATTAGACAATTTAAAAGGATGGTATTGATAGATAAAATACAACTGTTGAAATTTTGAAATCACTTACAACTAATTTATCTCAATATTAGTAAAGTTAGAATAGTGACATCTATGATATTATATCTAATAGCATTTGTGAATTACTCTTCAATTCATTGTATGATATTATATTCTAATTTATTAGTTAATATAGCTATTTAGAATATTCTAATCTATTTAGTATTGAATAATGTAAATCTTATTCTAATCTCGAGAAAGGCTTAACTTTTGTTGTTTAAGAATTATACTCAAATCAATTCGAGTTTTTGTAATTGCTTTAAATAAATAATTAATCTATCTATTCTTTTTAAGAATTCCTTTAAGATTCTTAATCGTAAGTCCAGAGATTATATGCTTAATATGGATTTCATGTAATAGTTGAGTTATTAACAAATTAAATTAAAACATTGGTTACATCAACACTTGTAATAAATTCAATTATGCTTGGATTTGCAAGTATAATTATGAGTTGTGCATTATTGATAACAATTTAGACAATTGAAAAGGTGAAGGATTAATATAAATAAAGTAAATAATTACTTACTCTATTTCCATTTGACAGATTAATGGAAAATGCATATGTTGTAAGTTTCATTAGTTAAGACTTACATTTTTCGGTTTGATATTATTTTATAATAATTTTTAATTCTTTTATTATTCTTAATATGATTATTTTATTAAATGAACTTAAATAAAAAACAATCAAATTTTCATTGCATTATTAATTCTACGTTCTATAAAATTTTCCTTTTTCTTTTCTACTTTCTATGCCAATTTTTTTCTAAATATTTTCTAAAATTATTTAGCTGGACAATAATCATCTTATTATTGAGTAAAATCCTTCATACCTGTAGATGTAAATTATCCATCAAAAGATGGAGTAGTTTCATATTTCTAAAGTATATAATATTATTATATACATGATGTGTTGGTTTTTAAGGACTTCTTGTTACTTTAAAAGGTTAAAAGTTTTATTGACTTGTAGTCATTCCCACAAATGGACCTGTTGGCATAGGAGAACTATGATAATATAAGAATATTTACAGTTCACTTTTAAAATAATTTTAACTTTCAACTTTCCAGCTACTTGGTGGAACAAATGAATCTTAATATTAAGTTTTACCAATAAATTTGATATCTGTACTAGTACTAATATGAGGATATCTACTATATCTCTAATAATTATTGCCCCAATTACTATAATTAGACTAAATATGATGTATGTTTATACCCTATAACTAGTCAGATTGGACATAGATCCCAATTATGGTCTATAGGGAGGTTTGAAGCTCTCAGTTGATTACATTGGCATTTCCTTATAGTCTTATTGATGAGATGTAGTAAAATCAATAGTCTTTTAATCGAGAAACTTTGTTGCATATGTCTTAGAATTTAAGGGTGTTAGATTATTATAGCTTGATTTATGAGGAATAAAATCCTTATCATAAATAGTTAAAAAAGATCCATTTATCTTTAATTTAACTTAATTCGAGACATCACATCTGCATCTACCACATTTACATCGATAGCATGCACAAAATCCAAGATGATGATAAAAATAATCTGGATTATCTTCTAATAATTTCTCCAAAGTTTATTCATCTAATGGTAAATTATCTGGCAATATTTATCTCCAAATTGGATCCTCTGGACTTATTTAATCTAAAACAAATGGATCGAATTCATAACAAAGATCATTTGTTGTCTTAGCAGGTGTAATGCTTGATAATTATTCAATTTTCTTTCCATTCCTACCTATATGAACTATTCGTTTTGCACCATTATTTCCAACTTAAGACTACTAAGAAGGAGGGCGTTATTATTATTGGGATATTATATTTTTGTTGCTGCGATTTGATTGTATACTTTTTGGACGATAGGATCCTACAGAGTCGCTTGATTTAATTAAATTTGATTGTTTTGGCCGTAATAATTCTGCCACAGGATCAGTGTACATAAAAAATAATTGTATAATGAATGTATTTATTATGTCGATTTATAAGTCATAATAAAATTTATATTATAAACTAATTATACATATCTTTAACTAATTAAAGAAACTAAACAAAGTGTAAGAATTGTACTTAATCATATATACTTTAATTTCTTTCCTCTATTGGTTTTAATCAGATTTTAATTTTTGATATACAAAATTCATTATTAATTTACATTAATATTCAAATCATCTCTAGACTAATTTTAAATATTTATTATGTTCTTTGAGATTGAAGTTTCTGGTATGAGTTTTACATAACATTTGTTAAATCTCACAACTTTTTACTCTTTTATTTTACTTTAAATCTTGCTTGAAATTACTTAATTCTCTTTTAAACGCTTTCTTTTCAAAATGCTATTTGGAATCTCATAATTTTTATTTGGAAATTTATTATTACTTATAAAGAAATTTCTTCTTCTATATGTACATAGAGAGGTTTGAGAGAAGTTTTTTTATTATGAAATCTAGTATAGTTCTTTGACTTAATATTCATCCTCCTTAATGATTCTAATATTAGTATTTACTAATTCCTCTTCCAATTTACAACATTCCTCAAAAAGATTCTCCAAATTATCATCATCATCACACCATTTAAGTGAATTACAAAAAGAAGTAGATTCAATTGTTTTAGGTTGATATAGGTTTTTTATTGGACTAGTAAGTAATAACATCTAAGAATCTTTGTGTGAAATGGACTAATCTTAGTCTTATTAAGGAGAGTATCCTACTACACATCCCATAATTACTTTTATTTATTAAAATAGATTATTATGATTTGAATTAAGATATATCTGCATATGAAGTTAAACCTAATATTGTATAATTTTAAAATAAGTGATTATAATGTATTAACTTTTTTTAATTATTATCATGGAGAAAATGAGTTTAAATAGTTCTAATTAGGAAAATTCAAATAGGGAGAAACTTAAATTATATTTTAATCATTCTTCTCAGATTCTTAATAAAGTCATTTATTAGTTGTTTAAATTATAAACTCTTAATAATAATAAATAAAATCAAGAATTTTTGGTTGAAGCTAAAGCTATGCCTTTCTCCATTCTATAAAAAAATTACTTCAGTCCAACCAAGTAATTATAAGTACCTTGTTCAACAATCATACCATTGTCAAAAACATAAATGATATCAGAATCCTAATTATAATATAAGATATTTTACTTTGATAGTTGAAATTCTGTGGGCTATAGATAAAGTAGTATTATCTTTCATTATGTTATTGAGACTTTCTTAAACAATCTCTTCTGATTTAGCATCCAAAGCACTTGTAGCTTCATCTAATAAAAGTATATTAGCATTTCGAAGAACAGCTCTAGCTATTGCAATTCTTTATTTCTATCCTCCTGAAATCTGTGATCCTTTAGGTCCCACTCTTTTATGAAATCCTTTGCCAAAATCCTATTATTTTTCATCAGATGCATTTTCAAATTAATCATTAATAATAAAATCATAAGCATTAGCCTTTTTGGCAGCCTATTCAATTTATTCCATATTGACACCTTTAATATTGTATTATATATTTTCTTTAATAGTTCCACCAAATAGAACGGGTTCTTAAGACACAATAGCTAATTATTTTCTTAAATGTCTTATATCATAATCTCTAATATCTAATCCATCAACCAAAATTTCTCCTTAATCTGGATCGTAGAATCTCATAAGCATTTACATAATAGTAGATTTGCCACAACCACTCGAACCAACAAATGCTACTTTTTATCCAGAAGGAATTGTTAAACTTAAATTAGTAAAAACATTCTTTTCTCTAGTTGGATATTTAAATGTCAAATTTTTACATTCAATTTATCCTTTAATTTAAGTTTTTAATTTCTTAAATTGTTTTTCTAAATAAAATATATATAATTATTTACATTCTTCAATTTAAAATTCATCAACAGAATCCAAAATCTCAAAGATATTTCTAGCTGCAACTCTTCCTTTATCTACATCACCTACAAAATGAGCGTCTCTTGCACCACCCATAGTAGCAAAGGTGATTCCAAAGATTGCCCTGAACATATCATTTACATCCAAACCTTAATATTTTACTAATAAAGCTCCACAATAAAAGACAAGTGCATTTATAAGCATTGGCTACATTTAGGAAAATCCAAATGCACTACCAGCTTAAAGACCTTTTGATACACATTCTTTTAAAGGTGCTTAAATTCTTTTGGTGTAATCCTAAAATTATAATATTTAATAAAATACATCCAAAATTATATTTTCATTTCCAAAAGAAAATACAGTTCTAATATTTGTTACTGCTTCCATAATTAAATTTCCAGCATCTTTGAAACTATCACTTTTGCTAGGACCACCCAAAGTTCCCATATATTTGGCTCTTAATTTCATTCCAATAAATCTGAATGGTGCAGTGGCTAAGACTATCAAAGTTAAAGCCCAACTTGAAGAAAATGCTATTGCCATACCACAAATAAGTGCAGATGCATTCTAAAATTTAAATCCAATAATTGTAGAAGTCAAACTCTAGACAATTTTACAATCTACACTTAATCTAGCAGTTAATGTTCCAGCATTATTTTCAGGTTTATCAAAGAAAGGAATTGGCATTCTAAGTAATTTTCTAAAAGTAAAACTTCTTAATTTCATAGTTAAGTTTTCTGCAACTATTGATAAAAAGAAATTCTCTAATGTTTAGAATACTAAAAATCCTACACCAAATAAGAAAAACCATAATGCTATATCTGCTGACTCATTCTTCACTTTTTCCATTTTTTGAACTCTTATGTAATCATTAGAGTATAAATTAGGATCACTTTCTACAAGTAAGGTAATCATATCAGAGAAGAACAAAGAAAAACATGGGAATATACAACCATTAAGAAGAGCAGATAATAATCCTAAGATCAACATGCATCTTTCTTCTTTTCCATAACTAAACAATCTTGTCATAATTTAGGAATCATTAGAATCATTCTAAGAACTTTAAGTTTTCATTTCTTAAAAATTATTCTAAACTTTATTGTTAAATTTAATGTTCAAATGTTTAATATCTTTGATTTCCTTTAAAGCTTTATCAACAACATTAGGTTAATCTTTATCAAATTAATTAACAGACAAAACAGAGCCTGCATCTATATCTTATTTATCAAATTAACCATTTTCTTACTTCTAATTAACTTGCAATTTATTTCCTTATTCATCTACTTTTTGATGAGATATAATTTGATTTTTTGCCAATTATTCATATTTCCCATGCAAATTCATAAGTTCTGAATGAGTACCAGTTTCAACTACTTTCCCTCCTGAAAATACATAAATGATATCAGCATTTTAGATTGTACTCAATCTGTGAGCGATAACTATAGTGGTAATACCTTGTGAGACTTCATCAAGAGTTTCCTAAATCAACTTTTCATTTGTTCTATCTAATGCACTTGTTGCTTCATCTAATAATAAGACTTTAGGTTTTTTAAGAATTGCTCTAGCTATTGCAATTCTTTACTTTTATCCACCACTTAATTAACTTCCACCCATTCCAACATAAGTATCAAGTCCTTTGTCCATTTTATTTACAAAATCCCAAGCATTCACTTTTTTCAATGCATCCATTAATTCTTCTTCTGTTGCATCAGTCTTACCATACAATAGATTATCTCTAATACTAGTTGCAAATAACATAGGTTCTTATCCAACTAAACCTATTTAAGTTCTATAATCTTTGAAGTCTAAATCTCTTACATCTATCTTATCTTCACCAACTAAAATTCTTCCTTCATTTACATCATAAAATCTTTCTATTAATTGTAAAATTGTAGACTTTCCACAACCACTTTCTCCAACAAGAGCAACTTTCTTTCCTTTGGGTATTTTTAAACAACATTTATTTAAAATTTATGAATCTGGTCTAGCTGGATAAAAGAAATCCACATCCTCAATAATAATCTCACCATTAAAATTCTTTAAAGGTTTTGGATTAATTGGATTTAATATCTTTGGAATACGATCAATAATGAAAAAGATTTATGCTCCAGCTACTTTTCCTTTAGCAAATGCTTAATAACATGGACCGGCTTATCCAATTGAAAAACTGCCCATCAAAATAGCAAAGAAACAAGTCATAACATCTCCAACTGTATATATCATTCCTGTATTAGAATTCATCACTTAATCAGATATTAATTTAGCTCCATAATAAAATCCTAATGCATAAGTCCAAATCATTATTGCGAAAATCATTCCTAAAGCCATACCAGAAAATAGACTATATCTCACATTAGTGTTAGCTGCAACTACTAATTGTCTCTAATATTTCTCACATTCATAATCTTCTCCATCTAACATTTTGACCGTTTTTATCGCATTTAAAGCTTATTCAGATTCAGCAGCCGCTGTAGAGTAACATTCCTAAGTTGCCTTAATAGATTTCATCACAACTACTGCCATTATAACCACAGAGATGGCTAAACATGGCATTGCTGCTGTAATCACTAAAGCAAGTTACCATCCACTAATTATTATAAATTTTATATATACTATGAATATCCAATTATAAATCCACATATAAATGTAGAAAAAGTTATAATAAAAGTTCCTGCTTTCTCTTTGATTGCACCTTCTACAGCATATGTTTCATCTGCTACCTTAGTGTTGAGTTCATTTGGATTTATAGAATCAAACCAACCTACTTCTTATTTTAGAATTGCACTAAAATATTCTTTCCTCATTCTAATACATTATCTTTCTCCTGATATCATGAATGTTGCGAAACTTAAAAAGGAAAGTAACCAAGCACATCCTGCTAAAACAATAAACCATCTATTATATTTGTAAACTATTTATACATAGCACATTTTCCTGCTGCACTAATCATGTTATCTGGATCCTCTCCTGAGAATGCATCAGTCATATCACCAAATATAACAGAGAACATTGGCATTATTACTCCACCCCCTGCAGATGATATGATTCCAATTAAAATTAAAAATTTGTCTGACTTAGTAGCATATCTATAAAGTTCTTTGTAAGGAACCATCTTCTAGGTTGCTAGAGATTCAATTGGTTAATTTGCTTTTGCAGTCTATTTATTTGTAAGTAACTGATTATCTTCAACTTGCTCTGATTTCTACATGAGAAATAATTTATTATTATACTAATTTCTAAATCTTTTCTAAAATTCCTTTATATATTTTCCACAATTATAAATAAATGTATAATCTGATATTTTCTTAATTAAATTTAAATCTTTACCACATATAAATTCTGTTATAACTTCCTAATTTATTTAACAATTTGTTGTTTCAGATTATTGTTTACTTGTAATTTTGTACCCTAATAACAGTTCAGATCATTTTGTATAATTTTACAGAAAATTGATAATAAAAGAAAAATCTTTAGTCCAAATTTTCTTAAGATATTATCAAAAATAATAAAACTAGTCTCAAATATATAAAATAATAATTTATGCATTCCATATTGATAATCTAATATTGAAAATCAAACTAACTTCTTAGATGGCAATTTTCAAATTTTTATTAAAATCATAAAGTATCAATAAAGATATATGATAAGAAGTCCATTAGAAGTGAACTAATCAAAAAACTGTGATTTATATATTCTAAAATTTATATCATTAATATAATAATAAAATTAGTTATATTTGTAATTATATTTTTTTCTTTTAATTTTAAAGTAAAATTATACAAACATTTTATAATGTAAACTTTAACAAACTTACGAATTTAGTTTTAAATTGTTTATTATATAAATTTAATTATCACCTCCCCATTTTCATTTTTTAGTCATAGGAGTATAATTAGCAAGGCGAGGTTTCAAGTTGTTACTTGAATTTAATTTTTTAGAACTATCAAATTTTTATACTGATGATTCTTATCGTTTAAGATAATTGTTATCAGAGAATTATGAATTAATTTTTTATAATTCCTTAACTCTTTAAGCTAATTCTTTACTTTCACTATAATAATTTGACATGTCATCATTTTAAACTTGTATTTTAAGCAATCTAATTATCGTATTTATATTGTTACCTATGTAAATCAGCAATCTCTTAATTTTATATAATTTTCTAATCTTCATATTCTCGATTCAATTAATCAAATTATTTTGTTTTCTTTTCTAAGTCTTCTGCTAATTATTCACATTATATTCTTAGTTATTTGTTTTCTATCTTAAACTAACTTATTTCTGATTCTGCTGAAGCCATTTGTAATTGAATCTTTTCAATATCTCTTTAGCCTTTTTATCGATTCACTTTAATTTCATCTTCTTCTCTTCTTAATCTAATAATAATAAATAAATATATATACTTATTCTAAAGATCTGTTATTTTTTATTAATCTGATGCTCTTTCTTACTCAATGTCTTCAATTAAATTTTATAATTATTTATCTTTTTAATTCACAATTTAATTGACATCATCAAGTGATTGATATAATTTATGAATAACTTCTTCATTTTAAGATACTTAATCCTTAAGATCTGCTTATTCTTATCTAAGTTTTATTTATTCTCTTTAAAATTGATTGACTAATAATTGAACTTCTGATTATTATTATTTTACTAACTTTGCTATTCTACTTTCTGTCTCTTAAGTATTAGACCTATTAAGAGATCTTAATTTTTCTAATTCATTTTATAAATTATCAATTTATCCTTTTAAATCTTATTAATGTTATTGTTTTCTTTCATACTTTTTTAATTGTTTTGTTAATTCTTAAATTTAATCTTCAAATGTATCTTTCATCTATAAATAATAATAATATTAAATTACATCATTCATATTTTTCAAAGTAGTAGATAATTCATTCTCAATGAGCATTCCATTACTTTTTAATGTTTTATTTTCATTCTTCAAATTTGTAATCAAAGCTGATTAATCTTCTAAAATGACTTATACTTTCTATAATTCATGTAATAACTCTTTATTTTCATCCTCCATCTTTTCTTTTGCATCTCTTAAATTTTCTATTTACTATTCAAATTATTTTTATGTCTCATCTAAAGTTTACTCATATGCAGTTCTTAAATGTGATGCACTTCCACTATATTAATCAAAGATTTCATTTCTTATTTTTAACTATTAATAGCATTTAAAATAGATACAATTTCATTCTCATGTTATATTTCCTTTCTGTTCCATAAATCTTTAACTTTAGTAACAATTGAAGCAATTAATAAATTATCTTCATTATTCTTCATTCTCATAATTTATCTTAAATATTATTCTAAACTAGCATGTTCTTATTTTATTTTTTAAAGTTCACTAACAATTCGTCTTTTAATATATTTTCTTTATTCCTAATTTATTATTAATATTTATTACTTTTATAGTTTTTACATACTTTTAATGTCTTTACATTAGTGATTCATTATTAAGTATCAATTAATTCTTTTATTTTAATTCAGTATCTAATTATTTTTTAATTTCATCCTATTTTTATTCTTATAACTCTTATATATTAATTAATTTATCAATTTAAATTCTTAATTATTCATTTTCATCTGATAATTATTAAGCATTTCGTTTAAAATTTTGATATTACATCAGTTCATCTTCTAATTGTTATAGTTCTTTGCTTTTGTAATTCAATTATTTTTCATTTTCAGATGATTCATTCAATATTTTTTCTAATTATGAATTTAATAATTAAACTTTATCATTTTTAGTTTTATTATCTGCTTCTAATTACCTATATTATTCCATTAGTTCATCTTTCTATTACTTTAATTATTTTTAGATTTTAAGTACTTCACTTTAACGATTACTTACATCATTTTTTAATTCTTCAATATATTCTAATTATTATTTAGATCTCTCTTATAATCTTTAATAATCAGATTCAAACATCTTAACTTATTAAGTTAATTAAGATATTTATTTATTTTAATTATTAATTGTTTCTTCTCTTAATAAAAGTTATTCTTATATTTCATTTCTATCTTTAACATCTAAATTTAATTTATTTTGTTATCTATTCCATTATTCCTTATAATTATCAAATTCATCTTATTATTTCTTCATAAAAGCATCTTATTCTCTTAGTTTTTAATTTGTTTCTGTTATTTTCTTTTATAATTCATTAACTTATTACTCATATTAAATTTTTGGAATATAATTACTTTCAATTTATTATTATTATTATAATACAACAGATTCAAGTTCACTTTATACTCTATCTAATTCATTCAACAAATTTATTTTTTATTTATCTGAATCATCACATTATTGTTTGTTTATTTATTCAAATTAATGTCTTAAATTATAAATATTTTTATCATGAGATTCTTTCAAATCATCAATTGACTTTTAAGTTTATTATAATTAAAATTGATTTTATTATTACAATTCATTAATCTTTCTTTAAAATTATTAAGTTTCATTTTATAACTATTCAGCATGATCTCTAATAAGCTAATCTAATCGAATTTATAATTATTTTGCATTTTATTTATGGAATGTAGATTTCTCTTTTTTCTTTTATAATTTTTAACTTAATTTATTTATTTCATTTTAGTAGGTTTATGCTTCCTTTTCCAATCTTTTTTCATATTCATTTTTTTATTGATTGAATTATAAAGTTACTGATTCTAATTAATTTTATAAATTGGAAATTGTATACTATGTCTTAGATTCTGAATCTGTTGATTTTTTTTTAAATGAAATCACTTCTCCCTCTAATTCTTAATAAATTTTATTCAATTACTATACTTTTAATTATAAATTTTCACTTATCTTATGTAATTATTCTATTTCTTAAACTTACTATTTATTTATTAATTATAATTTTTCATTTGTTTGAACCAATTATTCATATTCTTCCTTAAGAATATTATACTCTTTAGCTGTAGTCTAGAGTGATTGAACTTCCTTTGCAGTTTAATTAGCAGATGAAAGTTTTTATTCTAATTGAGAAACTTTACTATTCCTTAACTTAAATAATAAATCATTACAACTAATCATTATTCTGTTATAAATATTAAATTTATTCCTAGGCCTATTAAACCTAAGTTTAAGCTTATGTTTCTTTATCAGCTTGGTCATCCTATATTATTTATAATTCTATTGCTAACTACATAAATTGATGATAATAATACTTTTCTTTTATCTTATTCAATTTTTCCAAATTCCATTTTGAGATATGCATATTAAGAGGAAAGCTTTTCTATTAAGACTTCTCTTTCACTAAGTATTATTTCCTCAAACATCTCTCTAACTCTTTAATAAACAAATTCTTATGAGGTGATATCTTATCTCATTGTATCAATTAATTCATCATTCATAATCTAACTTTGTACATTTAAAAATCTACTTTATCAAGTGCTTCTTTGACTGTTTCAAAGAGTGTTTAATATTTCATATCATAAAAACTTCGCATTGTTAAAATTCTTTCATTATATTAAGCTTCAAATTCCTATTTCAATTAAGCCTCAAGGGATTATGCATGATGTGGTGATCCAAAGGATGAACTTTACAGATTCTTTCGAGAAGCTTCAATATTAATATTTGATTTTGATGGTGAAAATCCTGTAAAAGATAGAGTTGGCCTATTTTTTAGACTTTTATCGAAATTCATTTATTTCAAATTTAAATTAATATAACAATAAATTTTTATATGATTACAAATCAGTCTAGAAGTCTTCAAGTAAGACAAATAAATTTATTTATTTAATAAATTTTATTTTATAATTCATCATATATTACTATATTTCAACATGATATTAATAATTCAAAATCATTTTTATTCATGAAATCATCATTCCCCATTCTTTTAGCCGGAAATAAAGGATCAATGATAAATCTCATAAGATTTTCTAAAAGCCCTGTTATTATTTTAGTCAAGACAGGACAACCAGTTTCTATACAAGGATTAGTATTGAATTCTATAAGCATTGGCTTGAAATTGTTAGAAATCATAAAATCTAAACCATACAATTCGAATCCTAAAATTTGATCTTCATTAGTAATTTTTTCTATAGCTGACTGTGTTGCCATTTTAGTAAGTGCCTTACTTTCATATGTATATAATACCTTCATATCAGCATATAATTCATCGAAACTGTAAAATGTGCTATTTTACTTGTTCTGCTCTAGTAAATAAGCTTAGAACTAATCATAAGATACTTTATTTCCTTTTTCAAATTTTCCATAACCATTTAATCTATTTTATATAGCATCATTAGTTAAGTGTATCTTCTAATTGTCTAAAGACTCCAAAGAAAAGAAACTGCTTGATGTTCTCAAATAGCCTTTTTTGTACCAATAAACTATTAAACTATTTCTATCAGGATAAGATACCTCTTTTTACACCATTCATAATAGTGATTAAACAATACCCTCTTATATCAAACTTTCTCTTTTAATATAAAAAGGGATTTTCAATATATTTTTGTAGAATAAATGTATGACCTTATTGAGAAATATGTTAGACAATTTCCTACATTTAATTAGATACTTTTGATTATAATATTAATTTGAATACCTTTAATTCCATTACCTCTATTACTATCTTCTCCTGGTTTTATAATCCATATATTTTTAATATCTTTGTCTAAAGCTAGATGTTAGAATGTTTATTAGAAATTAATGAATTCTCTATCTGTAGGACCATGAATATGATAAGTCAATGGAATGTAATTCCACACATCTATACTCTATTCTGAACAATATTCAGAAAGATTGTGAAATAACCATTTCTTATCACCCAATTGATAACCACCCTTGAGATGATTATGAATACGAATATTCATAGTCTAATGATTTAATTGATTTAATTCTTTGTAATTGTGTAACTATAATTCATAAATAAAATATCTACATTATTTAATATTGGTTGACTTTCTATATTATATTCATTCAACTTTTTTTTGGATTTCCCTTCAACCTTATCCCAAGCTTATTTGATCAAACTCATTTACTAAGAATCAATCCAACTATTTATTTCTTCAGACACAACAGTCTGAGGAATTGATTTTATTTCTGAAGGTGGTAAATCAATGAATTTTTGAGTCCAAACAAAATGAATTTCAGTATCATCATCTATTGAATTTGCAATACTCCATTATGGTCTTAAATTAAATATTCCTTTTATCATCATATGATTATTGCCTCTACCTACAAATAACTTATAATATTTTTAATGCAATGCTGGTATTACTTGAATACCATTACAGAAATTTATTAATTAATTGATTTCCTAATAACTTGGATTCTATATAAATTTAGTAAATCCAATATCCCAAAATCTAGAATCATCAATCACTATTTTTTTGGCTTTGCAAATTGGTACTTACACTTTCTTTCTCTCATTATCTTTAGAACGTGGACTTTTAGTATTTTCCTTTCTTATTAAAAGTGGTATTAATTTCTCCTATTACTTAGGAGTTTGTTCCTTTTATATTTGTTGAACTTAAACTTATTTCACTTAAATCAATTAGCCTTTTAGTTATTCTAATTCATATTCCTTTTAAGCCACTGATTAACATCTCTATGATCTTTTATAATACTTTTTCCTTTGTAGTATTCTTTGAAACGTTAAATTGTCATTTGCTTATTTAGTTTTTCTCATTAATTCTTCCAATAAAGATTGATTTCTACTCTTTCTATTTTATAATTCATAAATCTAAGATAAAATATCATAAGTAGTCTAGTTCTTTTATGTATGTTTTTATAATGGAGTCAGTAATTAAGTGTCTGTTCCCTTCAGTTATGATTTATTAGGTGATTCAGTTTCATTATCTGTGATATTAGGTCTAAATTGACTTTCGATTTACTGAAAACTGCCATTTTTCCTCATTGAAGACAAAAACTATTTTATCCCAGACTCAGCACTTCCCTAAGTATTAGAAACATATCCTTAGCATGCTTAATTTGATCCAATTTACTTTTCCCATAATTCTTATCTTCTTTTATGAACTGAATTGTTATCTAAAGATTTTCCTATTGATTCTTGTTCTTTTGTAGGACCTCTTGCTCTCATTAATAATTTTAATAATATAAAATGATGATATTATATATTGTTGGAATATTAATTTATGACAGATAAAAATAAAAAAGGACTTTAAACACTACTAAAGTGACAAATTTATATACAAGAAATCAAAAAGACAATGAAGATTCATAAAATAATAATATTTATTATTTAATTACTCTAATTTTAATTTTAGTATAAATTTTTTGGTGGTGCATATTATTTTAAATAAACTTTAAGTGATTGAATTATATTAAATTATCATAATAATATTATTTAATATTATATATATCTATATATCTCTAGTAAAAGAAAATTGTTTAAAAAAATAATATTTTTCTAATTTAGAAATATAATACATAATTTAATTATTAATATTATTATGTATTATATCTAATCTCTACTAGTATGTTATCGAATATGTAATATTACATAAATGAAAGAATATTAACAAGTCTAGAAAACTAATTAAACAAAATAATAAACTTAATTACTCTGAATTATTTAGAATTTAGTGATTATACTTTAAATTTTGAGTTATGTTCATCAATAGATTTTTGACAATATTGATGGTAAACTACAGAAAAACAGATTATTAATTCTAGAAAATAGAAAAAAGTGATTTCTATTGATTTAACACTTTTTAATATATTTATGAATTTACAGTAATTATACAATCAACAAAAATAGAATGTTAATTAATTAAAGTATTGAAAGCTTTGTAATTTGGTAGTATGCAAAGAATTGGACATTGTAATATCTATAGATATTTTTAGGGGTCTCGAAAATGGATATATTTGGATAATCAATCACATTAAGAATGAATAAATAAAGCTCTTATAAAACTGTTTTTGGAGGCTGTTCCTCTTTAATTTTACTAGTAATTTTAATATTAATATTCTCATCAAACATTACATCCTTTTTTAACAAAGAAAGTTTAAGTGCAACTGTTTTAACTGAATTTGAGGAAATTCCATCATTATCAATAATTGATGATTCATTTTTTTTATTTGCTGTTCAAATCGATTAAGATAATTTTTTATCTAAACCTTTTTATGACATTAAAATTGAATAGTTCCATATTCAAAAATTTTTGAACAGATCATAAATTTAGAGTTAAAAGGAAATTTAATTGATACCTTGTACTTTAGATCGTTTTAATAATATTTTCTCTAAATTTGGACGAAATATGACCGACTAATTCAATCAGTTTAAATTATATGATTTTTTGTGCTTCGAGTAAGTGGTTATATATATATATTTTTAGCTATAACTAACCTTTTTCAATTTAAGGAACATATTCAAGTATAATAAATAATAACTCTTCTAGATTTATAATTTGAATTTTTGAAAATATCAGTGTAACAATGTGCTAATAAAACAAATTGTGCTTCAAATGAAGAATTATAATAAGAAATTGATAAAAATGGAGCATTTAAAATTAAATTATTTCCAATTAATAAAGTAAAAGTTAAAATGATTTAGATTATAGATATTGAATCCTTATAAACCAGAAGATAATTATTTATAAACCTTTTTAGATGATTCATTTTTCTTTAGATTTCTTCCCTCGAATATTTATAAGTCTGTTGATTTATTTATAAAAGAATATGAAGTTACAAATGATCAAAGTCTATTACCATTTAGTAATTTGGAATAAACATAGTTTTACACTTTAGATTAATCGGAAATCAAAGAGAGAACTGAATTATAAAATAATCAGGCATCTTCCTTTGTAGAAATCTAAATAAGAAAAAGTCCTTATAAAATAAAAATATTTCGAAAATATTTGAAAATAGATGAATTATTATCTAATTTAGGAGGTATTTAATAAATCTTTATTTTTTTTGTTGGAGCAATTTTAACTATTTATAATAGATTTCAACGTAATTAATACATTTAATATTATAAGTTCTTGTTGAATTAGCGAATAAATTATATGAATTTACTTTGATTTCTTTTCAAAAAGAAAAATATTACTAAGAAAATCTAAATTTAGTTAATTAAATGATTTATAATAAACAAGAGAAAATCCCATTTTAAGAAAAGCCTCGAAATTCAGATGTAGATCTAGAAATATAACCGTTACATTAAAGTTCTATTAATTAAAAATCAAAAAATGAATTATTGAAATTCAGTGAATAAATGAGTCCCTCATCTTCATAACAGCGAAATCCATTAAAAAAATAAACAGAAAGTAATATAAAAAAAAATAAATTTATCTATGAATAAGAAGCTATGGCATCAAAATTAAATTGTTCAAATGGTTTAGAATATTTTTAATTACAAATTTAAAATTTAATTTAAAGATCAAAACCAATCTTAATGACATTTCAAATGCTAATTAATTTTCTAACTTGTTAAAAAGTATTTAATGATAAAAAACATATCTAATTAATGAATAAAGCCATGTAATTTATTCTAATTTAAATTTATTAGAGATCAAATTACTTAATAAATAGATCTATTCAATATCCTAACCAAATTGAACGATTTAGAAAAACTAAAAGAAGTGATTTTCTCTCCATAACAATTGTTAATGTTCAATTTTGCTCCAAAACCATTGATATCGTTAGATAATACAACAGAAGTTTTTAACAGAACAATAATTGAGGAAAGGACAAGAAGCAATAACACAAAATAGTAAAGTAAATTATTATTAGTAGGGATGAAACCTCTTAGGACTCGGAATTTTAAAGTAAAATACATTACAATCTGTAAGCTGATGCAAAGATGTACACAAAAATCTATTTAGTAATAATAATACTTATAAGTAGGCTTATGATGATGTTTTGTAAGAAGCGGAAAATGATTAAGAAACCTCAACTTGTAGTAATTTGAGTAAATAAATAATTCAGAAATTGGGTGCTGAAGTACAAACTATCTTTAAATTATCGAAACTAATAGATTTTCATTAAAATTAAAACAACAATAGAAGGAGGGGGATGACATCAGATACTCTAAGAAGAGTATTGTATTCTAAAACAAATTTATAATAGTGATTATATACTTATTCTTAAATGTTCTATAATAAAAATTATGAAATAGATTGATGCTTGTATTAAAAGAATAAAATTAATGTTTATTTGGTTTATTTATTATATTGTACTAAAATATTAATGCTCATCATTTTTTTGTTGTTTTCTTAGCTCCACCTCTTTTTGAGTAGAAGACATCATCTCTTCTGAATTCAAACTCTAATTCTCTTGTTGTTAATAATTTATAGACTGCTTTGATTGCATCAAGTCTTGGTTCTACATCATTTTTTTCTTATTCATCCAAAAAGCTAAAAAATGTGAATATTAAATAGTACATACATTCTGTAGAATTTAGTGCCATCAACTCTAACTCTTGTTCTTCTTCCTAAGATGGTTGATGGTGCAACAAGATCATCAAGAAGTCCATCATAGACAGATGTGAGTGTTCTTGAATTTGGTCTTGTTTGTGATCTGTGCTTTTTAACCCATTTGCTTTCAATTGTTCTCTTTGCAACAACTAATATTGTTGCCTTTAATCTCTTCTCTAATTCTGGTAATAATTTTGAGCTAAGCAATTTACATAATTGGATACCTCACTTTATTGTAGATTGATAAGCATTGATGAGGGATGAATACTAAATAAACTTGTTTTTTAGCATTGATTTTTGCTGTATAATCAACAACTGATGAAACCTTAAGATTCTTGGCTTCTGTGACTGATTGCTCGATTTAGGTCAATGCAACACCAACTTATTATTCCAAATTTGTTAACTCATTATTGAACATATACTCTTACTTCAGTTTTTTCCAGAACTTATTTGCTGCCATTCCTGATAAAAATTTGATTTTTAT
>JPFL01000244.1:0-85326 GCA_000733385.1 Paramecium biaurelia | reverse complement strand
TGATTATTTCAAGAGAATGAATTTCTGTTAATGAAATTTTGACTAAATTTCTAAATACCAGATAAAGTATTAAAGTGCAATCTAAATAAATATAAGAGTGGAATAATTTGTAAGAAGTAAAATGAACCTATTATGATTCGAAAAATTACAAGATTAAGTAGAAATCTTGATTTAAAAAAATGGTAAAATAGTAAAGTTTGAGAAAAAAAGAAAATAGTAAGTAGTATCAAAATAACATAATTACAAACGAATCTATTTGCAATGATAGGTTGAAAATAAATGGTGCCATTCAAAAAATATAATTTTGTAAATTATTTTGGTAATAGGATAAATAAAAGTACTTAGTTAAACAAAAATTGCTCATCAAATAAATTGTGAACAATTTAAATACCCATTTACAATTTGTATTGAAGAGTTGTCCGAACATGACGTTAGTTTGACTTATAAACTTTTACTTCAAAAACATCAGTTCCTCATTCCAAAAATGTAATCCAATCAACCTGTATTTCCTGAATTTGCAATGAAGAAATTGTAAATAGACTTAATAAAACTTTTAAAATGATAAAGCATTATATTTGACTTTTTTTGAAAAGCGAAACTTTAATGATGAATCCATTTGACAATACTTATTTGCGATTAAAATAAAAGAGGTGAAGTATTAAGGAAGTGGAAACATTGATATCAATTTGTATTTATCTTGAGTATTCTCCACTAACTTCTAAAATTTAATTAGTTAACAAAATCATAAAGTCTGCATCTCTTAATTCATGCCACGATGGTGTGTATTTCATTCTAATTAAAAGTGGGTTATTAAAACTAAATTAATCATAACAATTAACTTTTATATATATTAAGAATTTTTATAATTAATTTAATAATATGATAATGAAAACTAAAATTTCCAATTGTATTTATTAATTATGCTTTCATTTTATAATTAGCAACCAATAAAATATTATAGATTCAATTATTCTAATTACAAAGAGATATAAAAATTATTTTTCCACAAAATAAGGTTTTACAAAAAATGAGATACAATGATGGCTAAAAGCAAAGATCTGATTGTACTGAAACTTCCTATGTCTGATAGTAGCAACTATTAACATGAATTATTCTGAGATATAATAATAAAATTTTAAAATGGCCAGTGTTAGCTTTATAAAAATTTTATTTATGCACCCTTTTCTGCTTTATTAAAGTTGTGTATAAATACCTGGAGCTGAGTGTATAAATAATGGTTGGACTAATGCTAATCGTGTAATTGAATGCGCAGGAAAATTATATATTGGAGATTTTACAGGGGGATAAAAAGTATACAAAACATTTCCATGTCAACCAGAGAGAAAGATAATATTTTCATTCACTATTGCTAAATTTGACTCTTGGGATTTGGAATCAGTCTTTATTTACAAAGATGGTTAACTAATTGGCTAAATTACTTATGCTCCTTTTTAAGGAGTATAAATGTGTGCAGATTCTACTTTTCCAGATTTAACAGAGGAGAAATCATTTTATTTTGTCCAACCAATAGAATAGAATAGTTTTACGTTGTTATTAGAGGATAACTTGTAAGCATATGATGTAGGTAAATTATATCGTAATTTAAGAATCATGGGGATTTAGAGACATAAAACTTTAAGTTTTGAATCCCTGTGTTGACTTCTATAGTGAATGCAATTTTTTTGGAGATTTGTGGAGAGTATGTGCTGGAAATTAGACTCTCTTTTCTAAATTTGTTCCCTTCAAAATAAAATCCATAAATATTTTGCAAGGAATTATTGTTTAGATGAAGGATCCAAAATTTTACGGAGGAAACCTATAGACATACACTTCAAATTAGACATGCTTAGATGATTTTCATGTAATTTAAGATTAATAAGCTGTTTAAAGTTTCCAAAGTATTAAAAACCAGTTTGAAAATTTCCTGATAGTGAATATATAATAATTACTCATATAAAAAAAAAGGGATTTTCTTTATAGCAAAATAACAGTTAAATATTTTGAAAATTCCAACCTCGAATATATTATACGAAATCAGAGTTCACTAGATTCTAATGAAATACATAAAATGATTGTATTCATCAGTAACATATCTAGACTTAATTTTCCTGATGTTCTTTTTTTTATAAAATACCATTAGAATAATATATATAATGTTGCCTCAATTTTGGGAGTATATCTATTTTCATTTAAACAAGAAAATGAAATCATCTTTTTCCAGTTAAAGGTTTGAGAGAAGGTGATATTGAAATCAATTTTCAATAACGATATCCTTTTTTAATCTTTCTTAAACACATACACTACATTACTTATTTAGAATTGTTTAAATTTCCTCACATGAATGCTATACATATTAAATAATCATGTAGGCTTAGAAATGTAATTAGCTGTTCAAAGTCGAAACATTAGCATTCTCATTCTAGAATTCACATAAAAAATGTATAAATAGGTAGATTGCTGAAAAAGAAATTGATGGATAGAACATTTATAATTTAGGTAAATAAATAATTATTCATATTCTTAGGAATGAACTAGACCATTGATACTATACAATAAATTTTCTAGAATTATGTATTAGTATTAAATTCCTTCTTTCTTATATTAGTTTGACATTTAAATTCAACATTACATTATTTCAAATATATATTATAAATCTCTAAATCTTGTATGAACCTAATATTTTTTATTGAAAATATTCATGCATAAACATTAAAAAAAAAGCATATTGACCAATATTTTAAAGGAACTTCCATCAAACCATGAGATACAAGAATTAAAGACGTTTAAAGGAAGTGTTAAATATGAAAGGTACTTGCTTGAATAACTTTAGAATATAATCTGAAACAACAATAAAAAGTGTTTAACCCTTACAAATCGAATATAGATAACTTTATGAAAAAATCAAACATGAAATAAATTCATAAAAACAATCATTTAATAAAGAGTTAGAAACTTAAATTTCTAAGTTCTTAGAAACATTATGTCCTAAATATCAAATAAGTGATAAATTTCTAGAGATAAGTGAAGTTGAAAGAATCAACTTTGATTCCGATAACACCCAAAAATCAACATAAATACTATTTAAATTACAGGAAGGATATGTGTATTTAATCATTTTTTGGGTAATTTAAACAAAATAATATGTGATTAGGCAAGTTGGTCTATAAAAGGCAATAAGCTTATAGAACAATGTGAAGACATGTTAGAGAAAAAGTTAGAATGGTAAGGAAAAATTAAAATAGTTGGAATGTCTTTAGATTCTTAATTGTAAATGTTGATTAATAGACTAAATAACAATAATTGGAAAAAACTTGAACATTTTAGATTTGTAAATGGTTATGATGATAATAATTAGACTTTAAATGAAATTAATCTTTAAGAGGTTCCATTTATATTAATAGTTGATAAAATAGGATAACTTGTATACATAGGATCACCAGCGAATATAAATATTGAAGAATTTCTTGACAACGAAATAAAGACAGAACCTGCATAAAGATAATGCAGCTAAAAAATTCAAAAAATAGAGATTGATGATGATTGCACCTAAAAAGCAATATAATAATTTAGACAATAAACAAACAGTTTTCAAAAATTATTTAGCATTATTAAAGAAGCTAATTTTATTGGGAAAGTAGAAGTTAGCCTAAAAAAGTTGAGTTAATGGAATTAGAACACATTAAAAAGGGTACTTTTAGAAACAAAGTTTGAATTAGTTTATGATGTAAATAAAAGTGAAGAAAATAAAATCAATTAATTTCTTGATTAATATTGGTCGTAAATACCAAGCAATTTAAAATAAGTACTTAAATCTAAAATCAGAGAT
This sequence comes from Paramecium biaurelia, assembly GCA_000733385.1. Lineage (NCBI taxonomy): Eukaryota > Ciliophora > Oligohymenophorea > Peniculida > Parameciidae > Paramecium > Paramecium biaurelia. Next base: position 81,500 of record JPFL01000244.1, on the reverse strand, counting down.
CCTATTTTTGAACAACAAGAAATTAAAGCGAAGTTTAATGAAATTTTTTCAATCAGAGGAGTATCAATATCTTACTACCCTTAAGAAATTCTGTAATTAAATTATATAAATGGAGAATTTAAAACTGAAATGAAAACCTCATTTACAGCATTGCCTCAAAATTTAACAGTCTAATCTTTTACAAGCTCAATTAATGAGGTGAAAGACTTCTTTTCTCAATTTAGTGATGACGAAGATCGAACCGAAAATATTGAATCTATTTCTTAAGACTTAAAATCTTATGTAACGCTAGAGCCATTTCAGAGTTTTCTACCATTGCATAATTATAGAAAATGGGGTTCAGAAAAGTATGTTACTATTGAGCATTCGAAAGGTTAAATTTTAGTGTTAGATTATTGGGCCTATGCTTGTAGACCTTGTGTTAAAGGGATTTTGCATAATGCTGAATTAATCAAAAAGAATATTACTAAGTGGGGTAATTCTGTTAAATTCATTGCTTTAAGTATTGTTCCTCCAGATGAATCATAATTATTTATGGATTCAAATTAGGAGCTTCAAAAATATTTAGAGTTTTACTTCCCAAAATAAGTAAGATAGATTGATTAAATCCTATATGGAATGTAGTGTATTCCTCATTATTTGATTATAGATAAATTTGGCGTTATCAGATATAAAGGTGAGGTTTAAAATATTGAAAAAAAGATCAATAAATTAATAGATGAATAAAAGTAAGATATATAAGTTGATTATCAGCATGAACTAAAAGATGATAACCAAATTATACAAATAATAACAGATTTATTCTAAAACTAAAATATTAAAGAGAATTTCAGTCTTTTCGACAAAGATAAAGTTATTGAATTTCAAATTATTATAACATTAATAAAGATACAAAATGAATCAAAGATACAGAAAACCAAACTTTAATATTACATAAGAGATACATAAGTTGAACAGTTTAAAGAATTTTTGAGTTAATTATTTCGTATAATTCCAAAATAAAAATGGGATATTACTAAAGAAAAATAAAATACTGTTTCAATAAAATATCCTGGTGTCATTTGCGCAGTTTGTTTAAAGGATATATCATAGTAAGCTCAATAATATTATTCATATTTTAAAGAAGAACATGTATGCATAGAATGTGCAGAATTTGATGATGTAAAACAAATTGGTATGGAAAGGTTTAAATATAAAGATACTTTAATCTTTATTAATGGTCCTTTGGCTGATGAGTCTGTGTTAAGTAACATAGAAATTCAAAAAATTGGAAATAATTTAAAATTAAAAGATGGAGAAATAGGTAATTAAAAGCAAGATTTTACTTGTTATTTTTGTAGAATAAACTAACCATCAGGTCCAAGATACATATCATTAAATGGTTTATAGGGAAGATTTGTTGAAGGGGTAAATTATTAAATAATTTATTTAGAATTTCATTGATTATTGTTAATAATGCTTTACTTAAATTAAAAGCTCACATTTTAAAGCAGGAGAGCATAGAATAGAAAAAATATCAGTAAATACTCTATTTACTAGAGTTCTTTTTAATTATGGAGACTATTCAGAATTTTGATCATATCAAATAAAAATAAATTGACCTAATTATTTTTAATTGTTTTTAAATATTTCTGAGTATCGATCGATTTGGTCTGCTAAAACTCCAATCTCTATAATGAAAGAAAATAACAATTTGGTAATAATTTGAAAATATACTGTTTGTCTCTAAAGATGCATGAATATTTTGATGTTTAGATTTTTTAGCTTTTAACAATTATTTTGTTTTTTATTATTGTTAACTAAATTGACAATAAAGAGTGTTTTATTTGTGACAACAAAGCATTAGAAAATCAAAGATTTACTTAAGACCCTATAAATTGGAATCAGTCTTAAAATAAAGATAGGAAGCAACTCAATTATTATAAAGACATCATATCTAAAAGTAGAATTTACTAATTATTAAACATAGATTATATAAATTGGCTGTTAAAAATTAATAATAGTTAAACAAAAACAAAATTAAGAATTCCAGAATTTTAAAAAGAGAAATTTATTCAACTATTTACATTTCTACATTAATGGAAGAAAAGCTTTAATTAGATATTGGAACTCAAGTGTTACCTTTAGTTGGTTCTCATAAACATTATTTTTCACCTAATTTATAACAAGCAGAATTACATGGAGTAATTTTATTTTTTATTAAAGAAAGCATATAAGATTCATAAAGGCTTTGAAATTGATTCTTAAAGTTGCTAGTGTTGTAATTCTCATTTAATTCAAGACTATTTTAACTTATTTTGCAATATTAAAGAATTCAAATATAATAGGGCTGCATATTTATACTTTTTACAACTCCAATAGTTTATTGTTCTTTTCTGCATTCCATGGTATTAATTAAATTAACAATTAGTGTAGTTTTTCTGCCTTATGCTTTGTATTTTAATTCTTAAGGTGACCAATGTGAAAAAATGAAAAATTGCATTCCAAGCTATTATAATAAATTTTCTATATGGAATCATACCTAAGATTACTTTTGGTTGGAAAATTTTTATTTACAATTTTTATACCTCCTTACAGTATTTTTAAGCTCAATAGGAGTTTATCTAATGATTTTTGGAAATAAGTACAAGACATTCCTAAGCAACTAATACTCTAGAGCTATCCTCTTGTAATCAGTAATGATTACTTAGGATCAAGAAGAAATAAAATTTATATAAGAAAGTGAAGTGTTAAAGAATTATATAAATTTAAAAGTCCATAGTTTAGATAAATTTTAAGAGTCCATTAAAAACTCAACGGAATCGTATTATATATAAGCTCATCTTGATAAGTATCAAAAAGTTGAATGTTATTTAGTTAAAAATATATATTAGATAAGGCTATATTTTAGGAAAGAGTTAATCCTCATTTGATCCAACAAGGAACAATAATTATTTTTTCATCAGAAGTAAATACATTTATTATGAATAGAGCGAAAAATTTGAATTCTCAATTCAAAATAAAGATATCATTAAAGAAGATGGAGTGCAAAGATATGTAACCTAAAATCATACAAAAATGAATTGCAAAATTATTTTTAAGATTCTAGCTATTATTATTGTTGCTTTATTAACTATTTTATCATTGGCATTAAATGTATATATTTAAGCAAAATATTTGAAAACCAAATCTAATTTAGGGGAAAGATAAGTCAACTTCTTTAAAATCCTACTTTATATTTTATTTTTCTTTCAAATATATTTTTCAAATATGTTTGCTAAAATGTTGCTTCATCATAACAATTACTAGTAAATATATTTCACTGTATTTAATATTTATTAAAGTAGTGTCTAGTCATAGGTTTTAAAAACATTAATAGAATATTTTAAGCTATATCCAATTAAGAAGCATATTTATAAGAAAATGGAATTGTTGATAATCTAATTATACTTTGCTACTTAAACATCATTTTACCAAATCTGATTACAATCTTTGAATTAAAATATCTTATTAATTAGTTTAAAAAAATTTAGATGCGAATATACAAAAAGACCAATTTAACATAAATAGAAATTAATAAATATTTTGAAGCAAGACAATTATCTTTTGAATAAAAGCAGTACAACGTCTTTTAAATCTGCTTAATTGGCTAAATATTTATTATAGACTTTCCTTTGATCGCCCCTTTTACAATAATTGCGCTTTGTAGTATATATTGGATAGACAAATGTATTTTTGTTAAGAATTGTATTCCATTCTAAAATTAATGGGGAGAAGATAATACTTTAGAAATCTAAAAACAGTAATTTTTACTATTTTATATGATGTATTGTATTTAAAATTTTTTCTTTTTTAAAAATCCAATGTTAATTTTTGGAATGCTTGGTTACATAATTCTCTTCAAAATTTTTATGGCTCGAAAATTGGATACAAAGATTTTCCAAAACAAAAAAACAATTAAACCAGAAAAATTGAAAGAATATGCATAATAATATGATCCAGTTCATGTTTAAGGTGAAATGTAACATATTAAACATCAACATCTATATCAAACATTTAAAACTCTAATGAAATATCTTTCAAAAGTAATATTTCAATATATATTATATAGAAATTGTAAACAACAAGAACTTAATTAGAGGATTCTTCAATTTGAAATGAACAAATTGAATTATAATAAAGATATTAATTCTAAATCATTCTTTATTAGTGGTAATATTATTCTAATAAAATAAAAATATATTTTATATTAATAAATGCTTATATATCATAGAAAAAATATACTCTCAAAATTATTGAGTAAAAAAATATTCATTGATCTAATTTTAATCAACCTTCTCTACTTCTATTACTAATGTTTTGATAGGAATTCACAAATAATAAATGAATATTTAAAAAAAATGAAATCTGTTTCTTAAAAGTATATGGATAACTTTATTCCCAAAGGATGGCATTCATAGACACGAATAAATGTAAAACTAATTTTAAAAATCTAATAATTATTTAGTAGCTAAATATTAAAATAATTAAATTGAGTAATATCAATAAATGCATTCTAAAAATTTTATCATGTTAACTACTCATTTGTGATGATAATCCTAATTTATCTCTAAAATGAATCATCAAATATGAGAGATGACTATGGCAATAAGTAAACTATCTTTCGTAAATCATTAATTTATTACATTTCATAATTACTTCCTTTGAGAATTATAATCAAAAAAAAATAGATTTTTAAGTTTCTTCAACATTAAATTATTAATTAAAAATATGACAAACATACACATAAACCAAAAATTAGTTAAAATGCAATGCAACATGCATATATAATTTAAATGATAATTCAGAAGGTTACCGTAAAAGAGGATTGTAATGCCAGAGAATAATTAAATAAATTTTCATCTAACTTGTTTACTAGCTCTTTGATTACAAGAGTGGTGAAGGTTGCTCCTTCCAATTCTTTTAGGGGTACTTAGGCTATAGTTCTTGATTTGAAATTGTTAACTTATTTTTCAATGTAAACTGATGTTTACATTAAATTTAAAGTTGCTATCAATCCTTTGTTTAAGATTCCATTTAAAACAAATGGACATAGAGATTAAGATACATTATCATATTTCTAAAAATTAGAATAATAGATATTACTGCTGGCAAGAATTTGCAGATTGGTTACTTGCTTAGATCTTGAAATAATTGAAAAGAATCATCATCAAGAAGATACTCATCTTTTGTTTACCAAAAGGAATTTATTGATTAAATATTTGAATTTAACTTAAACTTTTGTCAATCTAATCTCTTATATCTTGTACATCTTGTGTTGATAAAAATGGAAAAGATGCAATCCAATAAAGAACTTCTCTTTAGGCATAAATAATGAGAACTGACTCCTGTATTAGAGAGAGATGAATAAATTTAACCTGTATTATTTTATTTAAATAGATAGTTGTTAATTGAATTGATTGTAAAAATATTTATAAGCATTAAGATAATTAAATTAGCTGAATGAATCCCAATTAAAAAAAGTTATAGACTTTGGCTTGTCTATTTCTTCTAAGGCCTTATGTATTCTTGCCTTTTTTATTTACTAAATTACTAAATTCATTTTCATTCACTTTTAATTTCTCATCAAAGGTTCATAGTATTATAGAATTTGTTCTACTATAAATTTCTAGTTTATATTAGCATAAATAATTGTAATTTGTATTAATTTACGTTTAAATCTTTAAACTTCACTAAACATTACATCCTTGTCTTATTATAACAACAAACTTAACAATTTATTCTTTAATCTACCATAAACTATATATAATGGAAATGAAGAATAAAGATAAGTTGAAAGCAACGTTTATAAATTTAAGTTAGGATTGTTGATCTTTTATTTATTGAGCAAGTTCTAGTAGAATATCTTAATGAAACTAAGTAAACATTCCAAAAATTTGGATATAATTTTTATAAGAGTAATATGAATAAGCACTATCTGTTCTTAGAGGTCTAATTGTATAAGCCAACTTGTATTCGTATTAATAATTTAGCATTGCCAAAATGGCACTTCTAAAAGTTGTGTTTCTTTTACTTCAATTATTACTTGAGGTATACCAATTTCCATCAAAGTATTTATCTTTCAAAAAAGATTAAAACTCTCTTTTTTAAATAACATCCATAATATTTAATTTTAGATCGTCATATCCTTTTGCTAAATTTGATCTCGGGAAAATCCCTTAATTATCATATTCTTCTTGCTTTACTATTTTTGCAGATAATGCTTGATTAAGTGCTACAATAGTATATCTTGTATTTAGAAATGATTCTATGGGTTCATATATGTCGTATTTGATTCTCAATAAATCAATAAGATCTTAATATTTTTATAGAGTTTCCACTTACTCCAAGAGAAGTATTAAATTAATTGCACTAATAATTATATAAATCATGTAGTTAACATTAAATATCTTAATATTAGGTGGAAAAATGTTGGAGAATATTAAATCATTTAAGACTTGATATTACTTATAAAATATTGACCGTCTAATAGCAGCTACTGAAGAGATTTATGAATTTGCATCGTCAAATTATTCTTAAAATTTTTCCATTTTTTCATCCTTATCACTTTCAATTGAATTTTTGTCTTAATATTAAACTTTGTTATTAGTTTCGAACTAAAAATAGATTGGATCTTACAAACTAACCTGCAAGAGATTTCGATTAAATCCAAAGGAGAAGTAATATGTTAATAATTGATTTAACAATCTGCTTCTCTAAAAAATTCGATTTCTAATGGAATATTTATTATTTCATTTTCATCTATATCTAGATCTCTTTAATGTATAGTCACAGATTCTATTAATTTCTATTTTTCAGATTTAAAATCACTAATCTCAATTATATAGTAAATGATTTTATTATTAATCATTTTGGGTTTTAGATGTATTTCTCCTTAATAATAATCTTACGATTTTTGAGCAATTTTTACACTATTTGAATTTAATCTATTGATATTAAAGGGAAATGCTAATTAATAATATCCCAAAGTTCTCTTTTGAACAAAATCATCTTATTTCAATTAATGAATTACATTAAAAATAGACAAATCAAGTAAAGCCATTTTTGAATTAATGGGATAACCTAGTATTTTATAATAAAGATTTTAAGTGATCTCTTTAATTTTAAATTCAGAATCAATTATGATAAAATGGGTTTAAGCAGCACTACTATCTTCTTTTATAAATGCAATAGTCAATAATTGATTCATTGATAAATCAAAAGAGATATCCATGCACATATCAATGGGGCTAATTACCCCTGTAGATATTTTCAAAAAGGATTAAGAAATGACTAAAAAAAATCTCTTAAAAATTATTTACAATTATTTTCAGATGAAAAATTCATTTATTCAAATTAAGTATGATATTAGATTAAAAATTTTGGAACTAAATCCTCCAATGTTCTATATATATTCAAACCAATTTATAGTTTATTTTCTACATTATTTGATATCATATCTATATTATTTTCATCCTGTATAATAAAAACTGCATGAGAATATTTATTAGCTAACTCTGAATAAATGTTATTTGCAAATAATATTTCCTCTTAATTATTCATTTAAGTATTCATTGTATTTATTGTTTAAGAGTTGATAAGGTCATTCAATATTTCAATTTGAAAGAATAATAATAAACTCTTATTCGTATTGGCTAAGGTATAATAAAGTATTTATACTTGGAATTTATCGAAAATTCTGCATTAATTGTTATTTTAACAATTCTACTTCTGAGATTATTATGAGAGCCTCATTATTAATAAATTCAACTTATAAATTAGATGAATTAGATAATTCTTCCAAAAGGGAAATTTTTTATTTAACAATTTTATTGAATTTACTCTAAATTGCCTTTTCGGAGTTTATTTTTTATTAAAGTGATCTTATAGCTTGTTTAATAATAACATTTGCCTTTTTTTGTACTTTAAGATTTACTCTATATTGAAAATTCAATAGTCATCATAATTTGTTACTAAAGTAATTTAAACAACATTTTGTGTTGGGATTAAATTTACCCCTTGGTTATCTATATTAATTTAAAACTTTGATTTTTTCTTTTGAAAGAATTCAAAATCTTTTAAGTAATACTCAAAGCCTCAAACAGCATATTATAAAGTAATAGCAACTATATATATTAAAGGTAAAACAACAAAGGCTGTAATTGTGTTAACTTGATCTACATTTTGAATCGTTAGATTTATTCTTCAAGAATTAAATTCTCCATCTTCATTATCATCTTTTCTCTATTTTTGCAAATACATAATCCATCTTAACAAGCCTTTTAATGCTTTGATAATAAAATCTTATTTATCAGCCGATACTGAGAATCTCTTTTTTATTGTAATATTTAATATTAATATACTCTTTATTTACTATTTAACAACCCCTATTCAAAATAGCTTTCACTTTATTTATCACTTTCTAAAAATTATATAGAGTCACTAATAGAAACACAGAAAATTAAACTTTACATAAACACATTTAATTTGATGATATTACGATCAAATCTAACCTTAAGTACCAATTAAATGTATAATTCAAACAAACTATTGAAAATTGCAAAGAGTGACTATTTTTATTATTTTTGCATACAAAATTAGAACTATTGGCTAATTGATTTAATTTAGTAATTGAGGAATATATTAAAGACTTTAATTCCAAAATAATTCTTAAAGTATCATCATTCTTATGATTTCTAGAATTATTATAATAGAACTCAGAATACTGAATATATCATCTAAGACACTATCAAATATTGTTAAGAAGCCTCCTTCTAAGATTAAAAAACCTAAGAATTCTGTGAAAAATAAAAATAGGATTTTCCAACCAGAAACTAACATAAAATTTAATGTTGATCCTGATTCGTATTCTCTTATTAAATAAATTGGTGTCTTTGTATTTTTGTCTGTTTTCTTGAGTATTTTCATAAGGTAACCCCAATACAATATAAATATTTGCATAATAATGAAGATAATTGTATTGTATATAATCTAAAGATCTGATCCAACAAAATATGTATAAGGTCTCACTAATTATATCATAAAAGTTTAAAAGGAACTTTAACTTCTATGTTTACTTGAAAAAATCAAAAACCACATCTAAGTATTAGTAAGTCATTAAAAAATAACACTAAAAATTAAACAAGTTTAGATGGTTAGCTAGTAAATTCTCTTATCATCAATGTTTTGTATATGAAAGTATTTAGGATCTAACAAAAATTCATTCAAACAACAAATATTAAATAATAATTTCATAAAATCACATTTCATTTACAAATAGCTTTAATTGATAAACATTAACAAAATATCAGAAAGAAATATTTAGTTAAATTTAATAAAACTCAGACACAACCTAGAAGTTATGTTTACTTGTCATAGAACTGATTTAAGCGAGAGTAATAAAAAGCCAACTTTAAATCTCGTTTATTTCTTTAACATAGAGACGTATTTTTATAATGATAACAGTAAATAAAAATAATATAAATCCTTATTTGAATGAACCTTATCTTAATTTCAACTTTTATACTTAAGCTTTCACCAAATTATTTCATGTTTACAAACAAATTTATTCTACCTAAAAAAAAAAAAAAATATTTAAATTTTTCATCACCAATATATTTTAATTACACAAATATTTTTAATATTTAATTAAATTATAATGTTTAATATTTATATTGGTATTTTTTCTAGTTACTTCCTATTTGTTTAATCTAAAATACTTAATTTCTGGCAACCTTTCTAGGCTCTTTCATCCACATTCTTTATATGATCAAATAGGCATTTTATTCGGCTATCTAATAATTTTTGAGAATTTGTATGATGCTAGGCTTTTTATAATTTTCTTTAATTTTGCAGTTTAAATGCCTCATATATTTAAGAAATCTGGCAATAGAGGTACTAAGGTTATATCAAAATTTTAGACCACTCTAATTATTTTTTGGTATAAGTGATTTCAAATTAAATAAATTAATTGATATTAAATAAGAAGTGAGTTATAAATAAGGTTAGTACTCTGTATTAATTGTTTAAGAGACATGAAACAATTTTTAATTTACATATTTTGTTCTACTACATTTAATAATTTTCTGTTTCTATATTTTAACCCTCATATTATAATAATATTTAATTTATCTCCCACTAATCAATGAATATCTTTGTTGTTAAAAACTTTTCCTCTTCTTATATTTATATATATAATTATTAATTATATTAAAGTAAATTTCTTATTTTTAGAAAAATCGATCTAATACCTTGAAAATTAATCACAAAAAAAGTATTTCCTGTTCAAATACTAAAAGATGAGTCAATTTAAATCCAAATTGGATAGAAACATTGGAAGTTTAAGAAAAAATTATAAAAGTTTAGATTAATTTAAACCAATTAGAATTTGATTCCTTTCTTAAGGAGGTAGATTCTGTTTCAAGATCAATCCTAAACTTGTTTCTTGTTAATACTAAGGAATTTTAAGTTATTCTAAAACCATTTGAAAATTAAAATAGAATACTATTTTATATTTTAGAGTCAAGATATTATTTAAATTAAATAAAAATTGCTAGGATAAATAATTTAGTATGAGCACAAGTATGAAATTTTATAGAAAAATTTATCAAGAATTTCATATATATGTTAATAGTTATATGGAGAGTTTATTAATAGATAAGGCCAATAATCAAGAAACATATTTTAGACGAACAGATATTAAGGATCAAATTTAAATAATAAAAACTTATCAAAAGTTTTTTTCATTTGACTCTGCTTTTTCATCATCTCTTATTCTAAATTGAATAGTTGTTGCAAATCCATTTCTAATAAAACAAAAGAATAAGAAACATAACAAACCTTCCCAACTCATGAATTTTTAGAGGACAAAATTCATACCTTTATGTCCATTACCAAAACCAATAAGATTAGCTAAACACATCATCTCGATTTAGAATCCTCCTCCTAATCTACATAACCATATAAACCATGGTTTTTTATAGAAGGATTCTTTATCAAAATATTTTTGTAAAACAATTTCTGGAATTAATGCTAAACATATAATCCAAGCCCAAAGTAAAAGATCTAATTTAAAATCATGCCATAATGCTACAAAAGTAAAGACTGCCCACATATTCAAAGATTTATATTTAGTACCCCCCAATGGAACATATATATACCTAATCAACCATTAATTAAAACTTCTATGCCATGATCTCCAAAACCCACTAAAATTATAGTTGTTATAGATGCATCTATTCATATTTTCAGGTGTTTCAATTCCTACTATAGAATATTAAATACCATCCAATAATGCCCATCCTCTTGCTATTCTCCAGATAGTGAGAAATTTGTACCATAAAAATATTAGATTTGTGAAACCCATAATATGAAATTCAAAAACAGAAAAGGTTTTCAGAATATCAAAATTTCTTTCAATTTTTGGAATAGCATTAGGATAACAAATGTGCAGAAAAAGTTCAAAAGTCAAAAAATCTATAAAATAGACTCTTAGGATATATTTTAAGACTTATGCTCTATTCATTTATTATTAGGGGATTTTTAATTAAGAAATGAATGCATTATAACCCATAGAAGGTCCTGAAAAAAGTAGAGGAACATAAAATAAAAAGCTAAGGTAACCTAAAAAGTTATATTCTTCTTAAGGTTGTGATTCTTATACTCTCTCTCTATATGTTTTATTTATTTGTTTTTCATGTAGTAAATCATATCTTTTTGAATTAGCAATAGTTTACTTGTATTTTGCATCCTATTAAGAAGCCCAAACCTTATCAACAGAAAAACTGATTATTCTCAGTAAAATCATGTTAAATACTAGGTTCCATCTTAATACTTAATTTTTATGTTTGAAGTCTTCTAAGAATTTTAATTATGGTGATAGCATAGTAAATGAGTATCCTTGAAATTTCTCATTAGACCATAGAGTCACTAATGCTAGAGTCCACAAAAGGGGTATGAAATATTTCATTTTGAAAAATATCTAGTTTTAAGTTAACTATTTTTTTACTTTTTAGAATAAATAATACCCAATGATAATTGACAATTAAAAGATTATTCCTATATTATGTAAATAGAAAGTGTAGGTCATTCCTAGAAAAATATTATAATATTGTAAGTTTCTTTATTTGCTTTCTAATTTACTATAATATTTAACAGTATATGATCCAATTAAAAAAATGAATTGAAAAGCCATTAATTCATTTAAATGTCCAGCGAACTCTCCCCATTAAAAGTCTGAATGATCCCTTAGTATTCCAAAATAGCCTATATAATTTAAGATTAAAAAAAACCTTGTTCAATGCCCTCTACCTTATTTGATTTACAGATGACTGAAAATCGATAGAGAGAATAAGATTCAAAAACAATCATGAAGGCTATTGAAATGTAAAATGACGCATTTGAGATATTAAAGGATTTATTTGATTATTGTTATCTCATATTAATATAATAATATATTATTGATTAATTTACATCCATTCAATATTTCTTTACTTTTTAAGTTTCTTCTTCTCTTTATCTAACATACAATCCTAAAATAACACCACTACCGTTTCTAAATATGGCCACCAAGATAAATATTATCATACAATCTAAATTAAAATATTTTTAATAAATATGATTCAGACAATCTTTTCCTTACCCAAAACCTATAAAATTGGCTAAACTCATGACTTCAATTTAGAATCCTGCCGCTATTGCAGTTAAATATTTGAACCACCAAAATTTATAATATCGTTCTTTATTAAAAAAATACATAGCTGCCATTTCTGGTAATAAGGCTAAACAAATGATAAAGGCCCAAAAGAATAAATCTGTCTTAAAATCATGCCAAAAGGCAACAAACAAGAATACAACCCAAATGTTTAAGGCTTTGTAATGTGAACCACCCAAAGGTATATATAAGTACCGAATCAACCATTAGTTAAAACTTCTATGCCATGATCTCCAAAATCCACTAAAATTATAGTTGTTATAGATGCATCTACTCATATTTTCAGGTGTTTCAATTCCTATTAACAACTTAATTAAGATATAATACCATCTATTAGTGCCCAAGCTCTAGAAATACGCCAGATTATCATAAATTTGTACCAAATAAAAATTAAATTGACAAATGACATAACATGAAAATCATAAAATGATAAAGATTACCAAATATGATTATTCTCTTTTATATTTGAAATAGCATTTGGATAACAAATGTGCAGAAATATTTCAAATGTTAACAAATTTAAAACATATACCCGAAGTACATAATATATTACCTCTTTGACATTTTGATTTGCTTATTACCTTCGTTTTAATTAAGAGTTGAATGCATTAAATGTAATTGTAGGTCCTGTAATAAGTAAAGGAGTATAATAGATATATGCAAGGTAAGCAAGAAAATTATATTCAGATATATCCTAGCTTTATTTTACCAAATCTCTATACTCTTATGTGGAAGTAGTAATTGGTCTTTATTTTAATTAATTTCTATGATTTTTGAAAATATATAATACTTTCTAATTTCTTAAACTGCCCAATAATGATCTAAAGAGTAACTTATAATTCTCAATAAAACCAGATTGAAGAGACGATGCCATTAAATTTACTGTTATTCCTCTTAGATTATATCAAGTATTTCTAAATGATGTGAAATCATCTTGAAATTAAATCCATTAAGTGTTTCATTGAGGTACAGAAAAGCCATAACAAATGTCCATAAGGATAAGACATAGTATTTAAAATTAATTAAATACTAAGTATAGTGATTACAATTACCTTTTGCAAAATGTAGAATATCATCAACACTACAAATTAAAAGATAACTCCAAAACTCATTGCTACAAAACTGAAAATCAAACCTATTATGATATTGAAGTATTATAGATTTTTAAGTTATGTTTGATCATTTGAGATTTTTTTAATTAAAAATGATCCTAACAGACAAAAAAATTGAAAAAGGATAATCGTTTATAGATTCTATTGATAAGCATTCCATTAATGATCAGAAGTGTCTTTCATAATGCCAAACCATCCTATTTAGAATTAATTTAAATTACCTTCAGAAGTTCCAATGACATTCTAGCTTTTTGAAATTTAGCAAAATCTAATAATAGAAGCTATTTCTCCAACAACAGCAGTTGATATCAATATATAAACTAGCGATTTGGAGATATTGAAATTTTTTCCCATTTATCAAAATAAAATAAAATTGATCATTAATTAATAGTTGAATTAGTATATTTATTAATTCTACACAATTTTAAGAAATTATTGATGTAAATATGTTGGATGGATTTCATATATATAGAGAATAAATAATAATAATAATGAATTACTTAAATAAACATCATTTCTAATACACTAACTCATACTTATTAGAAATATGATGCAAACAATCCATCTCCAAATTTGATTTCGGTGAAGATTCTTTAAGAAAATTGTTTATTTATTTCAATATTGGCTAATTCTTCTGTTGATTAATAGAGGTTTTAAGTATCTAACAAATTCCAGATCTTTGTAAAATCAATTATATTATTAAATGTTTCTTCTAAGTCTTATGGTATTTGTCTCATGAAATTTCTCATTTAAATTTGATTGTTTCTTTTATCAATTTTTATTTTATTTTCTACTTCCAAAATATGAATATCTTTCAAATATGTTGCCCATTAATTGTTTTCCAATTTATTTCTAATATCTTTAACTTAAAACATATTAAGATTTGATCTTATAGATGAAAGTATCTATTAACTAAGAACACTAGTAATTTATGTAACTTAACTAACTCTTGTACTTGCAGTGAAAGTTGAAAGCATTCTGAGTTTATTATAATCTCCATCAACAATACTTTGTTATTTGGTTGAGGAGATCTTTGGTACATTAATCAATTGCTATATAATTGATTATTGTAATGGTCGATTTTATTAAACCATTCCAGACACTGCCACAGGTTGTGTTATCTCTTCTTTCAATATTTAGCAAATAAAGGTTTCTAAAATAGAATCTTCTTTCTCAATTCTAGATGATAATTCATCTGGTTCATTAAATTTGATAAATTGGAGATTGGAAGTTAAAATTTAGGATTCCAATAAATTCTCTTCAAAATCACTCTATTCTTCAATACAGGAATTTAATTAACATGATAGAACATGTTGTCTGAGATTGATTTTAATTTTTTCATATAAGTAGTTTATTCCAATCGGCAATATACACACTGATACAGTCCATTAATTCATGATTTCTTACATATATCTGGTATCAGCTAAAGTTATAATATTATTGAATACCTAAGATATAGTCTTTAAAGACAGTAAAATTTGTAGAGAATTGGATAGATGCTTGATTGTAAAGTTCATTTGTTTATTTGACAACAATTTCTAGGATCGATCCATAGAGTTATCCAACTTTAACTTAAGAATGTCCTATCCAATGAATGCTTTGTTCATGCAATGATAAGTCAAGAATATTTGAAGTGAATTTGTTTAATAAACTATCAACAGCACTTGAACAATATTTAAAATAATCATCATTAATAGTATGATTAATTAATTGTTTTTAATTTGTGATTTAATCTTTGGTGAAATACTCAAATAAAAGATTTCTTTTGTTTTTTAATATTGTATCAAAAGATAAAAGTAATTCATTTTCAATAGGATCATTTTCAACATTTTTAGTACCTTTGATAACAATTTATGTCCATAATCTAACCAATGCACTGGTGAATGTGATTTAAGGAAATTGTGTTGTGTAATATTAATTAAATAATTAATCCAATTTATTATACATCTTTTTAAGTGATCTATTTAATGCCCAAACAATTCCAATATAGGATTCCCACAACACTGTATACATATTTAAAAATAAAGCTTGTTTTTTATTTTATTTAATTATCATTAAGACATTTCTACTAAAAAGGCATCTTTGATAAATAAAATGAAGTAATTAAGCCAATAATTTTAATAATATTGGAACATTATCTTATTCTAAAGAACTTGGATCTTTAATGAAATTATCAATAACCATCCATCTTAATTCAAATAATAACTAAGTGTGTTTCATATTGTCTTTATTAAAACTGGTCTTACATTCTTCATATAATTTATCAGTCAATTAATCTAAGAGAGGGACTCTTTCAACTGCACTATAGTCAGTTGTTTTTTAGGCTAATTCTAACTGAAACCAACTAGTAGTTGATTGTTTAAGGACGTCATCAGTTAAAATTGGAATAGGGAATGTGGGATTTCTACATATTTCTAATATTTTTTCAGTTATAGAATAATCAATGTTGAATTGAAACGATATTTCTTCCTCTATTCTCCTCAATTAAGATCTAAGGAATAATTTAAAAAATAAATTTACGTGCTTTTATGGAAATTAGCATAGATTCTTATCCATGATTCATCTTAGTTTGTCTCAATATTTAATAACTATTCAGAGAATACAGACACAAATCCCTTATGTAATCCATATTCTACAAAACAGTGTAACTATAACTTTCTCAAATAATATTGACTGAGAAAGTTTGAGTAGATGTTACTACTCATTTCAATCATGAATTTCAGTTTTCTATTAACCAGTTTGAGTTGAATACACTCTTTAATTGTCAAGAAATTTAAAAAGTATTGTAAAATTTTAATTGAATACTTAGGCATTTCTTCATCACTCATCTTACTAAGAATCTAAACAAATAAATTACGTTAATATGTCTTGTGTTTGACATTTCATATTCTCAGAAAGACTCTTCTATAATTTGCTTCTAGCTTATACATCCTTGGGTTGTAGTTAACTCATACACAAGCCCATTAAGAGATCTCTCTTTCTTGTACGTTTCTTTTCGTGTTATACTTGTTGATTACTTTGATTAGCTCCCATTAGAATTTTAATTAAATTCTTTATTTATAACTTACTTTTAAAGGGATTCTTTTAGACAATAGGCTCAATATGGAAAAGGAATTACAAAATTTATAAAGAATGATTAAATATATGTTCGAACATCTCATTGACTTCAATGAAAATTTATCTTAATTTATTTTGTTTATTAATAAATGGATTAAGTGGAGATGATATATGAAGAAGAACAATCTCCTTTACATATCAAACGAGAACTAGACATTAATATACCTTATAGAGTTTCTTTTCCATCTTGTAACATCTAATAACAGAAAGACACTCCCAAAACTGCCATAAGGAATATTGAACATTTGGAACCTGAAGAGTAGGAAATTCCAACAGAAACTACTCCTAAGACATAAATAGATGTTTCATCTCCAAGAGTCCCATTCTTAACACATTCTTAAATTATGGGTATGAATCAAGATGATGATGATATGCTCTATTCCAAATCAATTTTTAATAATCCACTTTCAGAAATACCAGAAGAATAAACACCAAGTCAATTATAAAATGTAATCTTTATATCTAATCTATTAAGCATTCTAAACCTTCAAGTTAAGATTTTAATTTAGACAATATGAGTATGGCTAATAGTTAGTAATTAAGGTTCAGTAAGAAGTCTTTAGAAAAAGATTAGATAGTTCGTCTAGAACTTGAGAACAGTAGATAAAAAGAAGAAGTAAGACTTCTCTCTATTTTTAGTATAAAGAGTAAATTGCTGTAATGGATGCAAAAATAAAAGAGTTGGAAAAAGAGAATTTCATTCTTAAAAAGAAATGTAATCAAGAAAAGGTTAAATAAATTGAACTCCAATTAGAAACTGAATATAAAATTACAACTTTGAATGAATAATTATATGATTAAGAAGATTTTTATAAGAAATAGATAGTCACATTAAAGAATGATTTAAATAATGCCAAATTTTAAATTACTATGCTTAAATCATAGTCATCATCATAAGATCAATTATAATATTAATAATAATTATCCAAATCTCAAATAACCTTTTAATAGCCATATATCAATCAATAACAATATATTAAATAACCTTATCATGTATCATTATCTTAATCATTCACAGAAATGAATGTTAAAAATCAAAAAGAAGTTTATTTAACTTAAACATAATATGAAAGTGTTCATTATAAGATTGGATAAATCTTAAGACTAATTGATTAATCAGGTGATTTTAATAAAAAAGATTTATTTGATTTAATTTAACTTTTATAAAACAAAATCAAATAAATTCTTAATATTGATGAAGAAGAAAAAATGGATGAACATAGAACATTAATTACAAGTCTTAAGGCAGAATTAGGAGAAATCAAATAACTTAGAGCATAATTATCCAAAATTTATTAAGATTATGAATAATAAATTAATAGAAAATCAGTAGATTCATCTGTTGATTCTAAAATAAATGAATTAAATTTATAAATATTAGGTATCAAATAAGAGAAATTAGAATTAAATGAATTGACAACTAAATTGTAAAATTAATTGGCTTCAAAAGATTAAATTATCAATGAATTATAATCAAAATTAAGTAATATTATATTTAATTATTTTTTAGATAATTTATCCCAAACAGATACACTTAGGAAATAATCATAATTTGTACGTTCTTTATAAACTAATTCCATGATTGATTTAAAAATAATCAAAGAATCTCTTAAATAAAGACAAGAAGGAATTAAGTCATTATATATTAATTATATTAGAAAAACATTCAAATCTTAAAATTCCCCTTAGAGTAGATCTCATAACCCATCTCCTACTTTGAAATTTTTAAATTCTCCCAAGTAAATATTCAATATTAATATAGAAATTCCAATAATGGTTCAAATGCATTGAAAAAATAACCATAATAAGATACTAGACAATAATTTTATAACAAGACATCAGAATTTAGGTAATTTATTATATTAAATATATATTAATAGTGTTGATAATAATAATACTTCACATCAAGCCACTAATCATAATAATAACAGTTCACATCAGAACAGTGAAATCATACAAAAACTGGTTGAATAATTCAAAGGGAATTCTGCTTTGGCTTAAAGAATATCAAGTTATTCAAAAAAGAATTGAAATATTATTTACTGAAATTTATAAATCTATAAACATTTATGAGAATCATAAATATTCCAAATTTCTAAGTTCAATATCAACTTTAACAAAAGTCCTTTCTTTCTATGATGCATAGAAAATTATGACTAATGTTAAAGTTCCAGCCATTATTAATTGGAGATGAAAATAAATTGGAGATATTTAATGAATGTCAAATGAACTAAGGATAAATATAATACTTACTCAACTAAACCAATTTTTTAATTAGTTTTATCGAATAACACAGTTGTGGACATTATGAATGGTAATCCTAAGATTAAATAATCACGATTATGTTTACTAATACATAATTTACAAAGTTTGTCATCTTAAATTAATATATACATTTTACTATATGAATATGGAAAGTAATTCTAAGGTTCAATAATAATTTTGGCACCTTCAAAATATATTGTGAAGTTTGGGAAATAATCATAGTTGCAATCACAATATATTGATTTATCAATTATTTTACAAAAGGATTTTAAATACTTTTCCCAAATATACGTAAATTAATCTTATTATATGGAATCTTTAATTACTTTAAGTAAGAACCAAACAACTATATCCGCTATCTAAAAAGGCATTGCCTGTAAAAATATCGGTCACGTCTTCGTTATCAACATAAACACCCAACATCTTGATCATCCATCTGTGATCTACATTCAATTAATGCCAAGTGACCTTCTCTTCTATGTTTGTTATATTATAATAAAGTCTTGACTCATTGTTTTTCCTAAACTCCAATCCAAAGATGGAGCTGTGAAATTATTAATCCTCGAAAACATGTTTCACTTGATATCTGTTTGACAAACCCATCAATCCAATGTATTAATCAAAGAACTAATATTATCAATAAGAGTACTGGCATTTTCTAACATGTCCCATATGCCATAGTAAATTAAGGAATATATAATTATTTCGATAATACTAGTCTATCCATTCCAAAAATTCCTTTGCATTAACCTAAGTCATATTGCTGCTCATAAGTTTAGTTTAGATTTTAAAATGTTTGAGATTGTTTATAAATAGACTCTATCATGGTCACACTTGAACCAGTATCAATGATAAAATACAATTAAGTATTATGGATTTCGGCTTCTAACATGAAAGCAATCTACATAATGAATTTCAATACATTATAGTAGCTAATGACTGGCAAATAAGGCCAATTATGTGTATTTGCTTAATTCAATATTATAAAGAAAAAGAAACAAATCATAAATGATAAATATCTAAATCTGTGTATTAAATTATCCAATTGAATCTGTTCTGACATAAATTCACAGAATGATAATCCTTCTTTCCTAAAAATAATAAGTAATCTATTGAAATGCTACTATAATATTCATTTTCAAATTGAGTAGAAAATGAATTAGATGATTAATATGAAATAGAATCATACTAGTTCAATAAAATTCTAAATAATTTAAGCTTCTATTTAAACTAAAATAATGTTGTCATTTGAATAATTTACAATAGGAGTGGAATATTTAAGATAGTAAAAAGTATAAAAAAGTAAAAAGAATTGATTGAGCAGAATTATTAATTGTCTAATCTAAGAAAGAAAATGATAATTTAAAAGATAATTTAAGAATTTATTAGTATAATCAAATACTTAAAAAATAAAGGATTATAAAATATCAATTGAGCAATAGAATTCATTTAAAAAAGTCTTTAAATATCTTCTTATTTATTAATTGTTTATATCAACAAGGCAGGAGATTTGAATAATAAATGGAATTTTAAACAATTCAATGAATAATAAAAATCATTAGATATGCTTAATAAAATTTAATGATTTATAAAAATATATATTTTGTAATTAAATGATAACTGTAAGGATAAGAATATTTTGAAGTGTTAAAATATTAGACTCTTTGCCCCAACTTAAATTTTAGAATCAAAAATTATTAATCATTTATATGTTCAGGATATTTGCGTAATTCACGAATGAGTTTTCTTTTTATTAAGTGAATTTATTTATCATCTTGAATGAGTCTAGAGGAGTATTAAGAAATAGTTTTAGATTATAAAGGCTTTTATTCTACTAAGGTTTTGTTGTGATTAATGGGAAAGGGTATTTAGAGATTCTAAAATAAGATATTTCATATAATTTGAATATATGAAAATATCGTAGATTAATATATTTATATATTTTTTAATTCAAATAAACCTTTCTATGTTGATCCATGCTTTTTAAATTGGAAATTAAGCAGAATAAATTAATAGAATAAATCTATCTTTTAAATACATTTGTGTTTGCCCAAAATAATAATATAAATATTATTTATGGATTGTTAAAGAACATATTTAAATGCAAATTAAAGAAAGAAGAACAATACTTTCCCACTTAATCGATTGGATAGTATTCTTGAAAGATGTGAAGATGGCTCAAACATTGGCTCTCATTTACAAAAAAGAATAGGCAAAGAAATATTTGAAGATGTTAATTAATCAAAGAAAGTATAGACCAAATTGGATATTACAAATATGAACCAAAATTACTTTAACAACTCCTCATTCAAAAGCAATTAAATTTTGGAATAAAAAAAAAATTAGGAACAGAGCCTTGAATTAGAATGGACAAATTAAAATATAGTTCTTTAGACTAATTTCATTAATTCTGAAGATATCACTATTTTGGAAGTTGATGAAATCAATTATTTAGAATTAAATAATTCATCTAATATATAGAGATTTAAAACAAAATATTCTCAAAAGTTCAGCAAAAATATAAAGAAATTAATAAACTCATAAAAATGTAGATCTATAAAAAACAATTGATTTTTTATTCGATTATCTTTTGATAATTCAATGCTTTCATAATTTAATTCTTTTAATCTGAATAAATAATAAAATGTATTAAATAAAATTATGTATTTTTGTTTTGCAACAACATTCAAGTAATGTAGGAGAAGAATTGAAATTAAAACATAAATAATTAGTATTTAAATTGTTCTTCTGCGAAAAAAAAAATATATTTTAACTAAAATTTTAATTAAAAAATGTTTATTTAATAACCGAAACAGAAAGAATCTAAATCATAAAATATTATACATTGAGAGAATGATCTATCTAAATAGAATAATAAAAAATTAAGCAATGACTCAATATAAGAATTTATATGGCTTTTAAAGTTATCATATCTTTTACTTAAGATAATATTACTTTTAATTTTAAAGTTTACATAAGATATAGATTTGATTCTAAAATAATAATTAAAATTGGACAGTTATCATGTTTATCAAGATGCATTAGATTAAAAGTTTGAGTTTGAGTTTGAATGGATCTATCAAGAAATTCAGTATAATTTATATAAGTAAATTAATAAGAACATTTATTCATAAAAACAAATTTTAGTATTTTTTATTTATTTTTCTTATCTATTAAAATGCTTTATAAGTATGTAAATTAATATTAAAACCAAACCCTAATCTATAATTTTTAAAGAATTTGACCAATTTTTTTATATTGAATTTTGTTTAAGAAATTAATTTATATTG
Source organism: Paramecium biaurelia (assembly GCA_000733385.1). Taxonomy (NCBI): domain Eukaryota; phylum Ciliophora; class Oligohymenophorea; order Peniculida; family Parameciidae; genus Paramecium; species Paramecium biaurelia. The sequence goes on along the minus strand of JPFL01000244.1, from coordinate 58,986 downwards.
TTATTCCCAAGAGAAAAAAGGTATGACTTAACAACAAATATATACATTAGAATGAAACGAAGAAGAAATAATTAAGTTTTTGAGTAAGATTGCAACCAAAAATTACAAAGTCGAAAGTATTGGAAAGAAGAGGAGGATAATAAATTGCATGCTGCTGTATTTAAACATGGTTCGAATTGGAAGTTGATAGCTGAGTTTGTTCCAGGTAGGAATGCATCATAATGTGCATAAAGATGGAAAAGAATAAAGCCAAAAGAGGTAATAAGATTTAAATAAGGTTTAGAATGAAAGAAATCAAAAGTGGACTGAAGAAGAAGATAAAGAAGTATTAAGACTTACAAAAATATATTAATTTAATTGGAAATAAATAGCTAATGAGATACCAAATAGAACTGGTAGATAAATAAGAGAGAGATATGTGAATCATTTAGATTCAAATATTATTAGAACACCTTGGACTAAGTAGGAAGATAAAAAGATTTGGGAAATGTATTAGAAGATGGGTACAAAATGGTCAGATATGTCTAAGAAAATACCAGGAAGACCTGTATAAATAAAATAAAAATTAGGAAAATATGATCAAAAATCGATTTTACTCTTTTATTAGAAAATAATATGGAAAAATGTAGAATCCTTATTATATTGTACCTAGTAGAGTTAGGGTTTTAGATGAGGAAGGAATAAAATAGAGTTAGGGAATTAAAAAAATAAGAAAATTTAAGAAAATTTAATAATCATTCAAGATGGAAGAATAAGAAGAGGAAATTCATAAAAGTATAAATCAAGAGAACAAATAATAATAAAAGTAACCAGAGTAACAATGTTAATCAATACCATTTACATAGTTTTAAACTCAGTAGTCTTAATAATAACAATAATAAATATAGTTTTCTTAATCATAATTTCCTTCATTGTAACATTCTTAAATACAATAATCACAATTTCCATAAATAATAGACCCATTTTCATTTTTTCAAGATTCCATAAGGTCTGATTCATACAGAGTAAATTAATACCCTGAAGCTTTGAAGCAATATTAAGATTTTCAAAATTGGTTAAAGGAATCATTAATGTCTTCATCAGATCCTGAAATAAATCGAATGTATAAATTTGAAACACCCATGATGAGTTTTTTATATATGAATCCAAGTTTGATCCATTCAATCCAATAGTAGCCCATGATGATGAAAGAGGAAGAGAATGACAAATTGTTTGGAGGTAAAGAAACATCATTGCCAGTTTAAATAAGACCTGATATTTTTGAGGAGATGAAAAAAGCAAATGCAGAATAGCATCAGCAATTATATAGTATAAATCATCATTAAAAGTAATGATGAATTTGGAATAATGATTGTTAATATATTATTTGAATGTGCCAATATGGATCAAATTCCAACTTTAGATTTGACATATTATTCAAAGCTTGGTTAGGTTAATAAACCAAGAGCTTACTTACTGATCTCTATCTCTTTGTTATATTCTGCAACAGTTCTGTTGTAGAGATCAGTTTCAGAAGCGTAGTTATCATTTTCAGCTTATAATTAAGCTTGTAAAGTAGCTCTATCACCTTTTCTTTATTCAACATAGACGATGGTTTCACCAAGTTTTTCTAAAATTTCTATATAAATTTCTTACATTCATTGGCAGCAAGTTCTGAGTTCTTGATGAGGACAGCTCTTTAGAATTCAGCAAATTCTTTTTCTAATTAGGCTACTCTTTCAGTGAATTTGGTTTCAGCTGCACTCTCATCTGCTGTTTCTTAGTTTAAGGTATCTACAAATTGGACTCTCAATTCATTGAAGATCTTAACCAATTATTAAAGTGATCCTTAATCGGCAAAGTTTTATTCTGTTGCTAATTCAAGTAAGGCTCTGATAATTGGAGCAAATGAAGAATGGTTTTAGAATGAAGTTTAAATTCTACTCAAATTGGTTTGTACTCTCTTGAATTAGACAAGAGATGGGTTAGCAATTTAAGAAAGTAATCCTAATGATTCATCAACAGCACCAATAGCTTCATTGATTTCAGCTATGTTGGATAAGAATTACTCATGTTATTTCTTTCTGTTGACTGTTTCTGAATCAAGAATTCTTCTGTTTTCTTCCATGTTGTTTTTCAATTGAGCAAGAGCATCTTGGAATCTTTACTTTTATGGAATGAGTACGTTGTCAATGAAATCTTCTCCATTGAAAATATCTAATAATATAATTTAAACATTAACCTCTGTCAGCATCTTAAATTTCTTATTCATATCTTGTGACATCTCTGTTATGTTCATCTGTTCTTTTTGAGTAGGCATGTTGAATGTCATCTAATTCCTCCTCTAATTAATCGATCAATTAACTGATAGCTTCAACCAATTCTGTTAAGGCTCCTCCACTTCCCAATTCTACCTCTGCGAAGTCAACTATGAAAGAAGCCCATTTAGATTCTTTTAATTTGGCCAAAACTTCTTCTGAATGTCTCTCCATATTGAGTTCAACGCTCAACACTCCCAAAATCAGGCAAATTAATAATCCTGTTCTCATTTATTTTAAATAATAAAAACGACTATTCTTATTTATTAATTTAATGATAATCACATTTTTAATTAATTCATATAAAAATATTTATATTCAATTTAATATATAAGTATTACATAATTGACATAATCCATTAATCTATTCCTTATTCATCTCAATTACATTATAATATTCAATTTTGAAAACTATTTGAGCATCATTATTATTAAACGATATATATCATATGAATAACTTTGAATCAAATCAAAGTTGATCCTCGAAGTAATTTATAGAGTTCCCCAAATAAGGTTAAACAATTTTGTTTCATATTTCATTTAAAAATAATTTTTTTTTTTAATATTTCTATTACATAATAAAATGGAGATAGAAGAAATTCAACAATAATTTAAAAAATAGTACAAGTACCAAAAGTTATAGGGGAAAGGAAATTATTCAGAAGTTTTCTAATGTCAAAACAAAAATGGTGAATGTGTAGCAATTAAGGTTTTAAGTTCTTTATTTATTTTAGGTTGTTAATACAAGTAAAATAAAATCTCAGATTTTACCTTATTTATTGAATGAAGTTGAATTATTAAAATAGAGTAATAATGAAAATGTTATCAAATTATATGAAAGTGAGGAATTAAATTCTAAGTTGTTTTTAGTGTTAGAGGTCAATTTTATTATTTAAATTTAGTATTGTGAAATGGATATGATGAAAATGATGACTTAGTATTATAATAATAAGATACCTGAGGATCTTGTAATTGTTATTCTTAAACAATTAATGAATGGATTACATTATTTACACGAAAATCGTATCATTCATAGAGATTTGAAATTAGAAAACATAGGAGTAGTGATAAAGAAAGAAGATCGACATAATCTTTCATTAAACAAATAAAATTTATATGATTAAATTTTTAAAAATGCTTCCTACAAGTTACTTGATTTAGGTATAGCTAAATAGTTAATAAACAAAACAACAACTAAGTCTTTGGCAGGAACAATATTTAATACGGGTGTATTTATTTTTTATTTTTTTTTTAGCTCCTGAAGTTTTAGAAGGAAAAGATTATGCTTTTGAAGCAGATATTTATAGTTTGGGTGTTTGTTTATATTAAATGATTACAGGATAGTATCCTTATTAATCTAAAACAGATAGGAGGTAACGTGAATTTATAAAGAGATAAGATGCCAAATTTGATGTAATAGAAAATTAATTACTCAGAGATGTCATTTAATAAATGCTATAATATGATGTTGACAAAAGATTAACATTTTAATAATTATATAAATCAAAATTGATTATTAATAGTGAAGGAACTACTCCATCACCTTTGTCGAAATCACTTATTATCAATTCTCAATTATATATTTTAGATAAATCGATTATTGAAAATTAACTAATTTCAAATTAATCAGAAATATCCATTATTGGATAAATTGAACCTAAAAGCTAAAATTAATCTAATTAAAAACTTAAAGAAATTGACAAACCATAAGTATTTGAAAATTTTAAAAACTCATTTATAAACAACCAATCTTAGACTAATTTAATGAGTTTGACATAGACATTTTAAATTATTGAATATCCATAAGAAATAAATAAATCTAAAGCTTAATTAGAAGAATCAAAACTTTAATCAGATATTGAGATGACATAATTAGTGGAAATTACAATTTGGGAAAATTAGAAGAATATATGTACTTTATTATTTAATCTTTGTAATAAATTACTAAATGTTATTGAATCAGATCATTAAATTAACTAGTACTTATAATTTGATTTTCAATTTTATGCCTATTTAAATTATTTTTTTAAATTAGCTGAATTATTGTTTAATCAATTATAATTCGAAATTACTTCTAATCATAATTATTCAACAATCAAAGAGTATATAAAATTAAAGGATTCGTTAGAAATTCATTTATTGAGTGAATTTTTTACTTTGAAGTAGAAACTATAAAGATATCAGATTGAAAAATTCAAAACAAATTAGATAATTTAGATTAATAATTAATAGACTTTTGCGGACTAATAATAAGTTATATTATAAAATACAAAAACTATCTTTTAGTCAATCTCAAAGATATTCACAAATATAATTCAATATTAAGATAGTTTAAAGATATATTTAGATCAAATTTATTGCAGTTTAATTTTAATTCTGGCTGACTTAGCAATACTTAGAGGTGTAAATTAGAATGTGAATACAATTTCAGATGATTCTCTAATTATTCAATTAAATCTGCAAAAATGTTCAACCAATCCTGCCGATTTATTTTCTTAGCTATTAGATATAATGGAATAAAATCAAATTTCAATTGATGAAATGTATGATATATCTTGAAGTTTACTTAATTTCATTATAAAATAATAGAAATTAATAATATATAAATAAGATCTTAATTCCAAACCAAATTTATAATTATAATCAATAGTTACCTAATCACAAACCTAAAATTGACTATACATAAGATAATCAAAACTTATTAAGATTATTATCTAATGGTTATGAATTTAATTATTTATTAAATGAGTTTCACATTTAAGTTAATACTTTCCATCTGTTAGTATATTTTAAATAAATCTCACGATATCAACAACAATTATAATTTGTAATAGTTATATGGATAAACTAATCTTAATTTGATTGTCTAAAGCAAAGATAATGATCATTTTCTATAATGTAATTATATTAATCTAAATCATTGTGTTGAACAGCCTGGAACGTGTAATTTATATCCGTCCTCACATTTTTATCCACTAAATCCGGTTGAGCAACGATCCTTAAGATATGAATGCTAATACTGCTGCGCAACATCCTTAGGAAACCCATCCACAAATTTCACCCTTGTTGTCACTGCACTTCTATCTGCATGTTGGTCCCCAAACATCGTGTCTTTTTACTCTCTTAAATACAGATTCCTAAATGCCACTATTGAAAGCAATGAATGCTACGATACAAGCCATAGCAATGGCTAAGAATAATAATTTTTTCATAAATATATTTAATGTTTTAGAATCATAACAATTATTAAAGATTTAAAGCCTGAATTTATTCAATTAAGATTAGCATAAATGAAATACAAGGATGTATTTGATTCTTCATAACTGGAATTAATCGATTGTTATATTCATAATAATTATATAAAATAAAATCAAGCAGTTAAAAATAATTATCTTAAAGTGAAGTATCTATATAAAATATATTTATAAAGAATTTCATAAAGTGAAGTAATTAATTTCCACACACTCAGGAGTCTACACTGAAGTCCAAATATCATCAATTAATTAAACTACGCCTTCTTATTCTTCAATAATCATGTTTCTTAATACTATCTGATTTTCTAGAATAAAATCGTTCTAATGCTGATTTAAAAGTTTCTATTGTAAAGATGCCTAAAACAAATTATGTTACTTGTTACCCAAACGATATCATTACCATCTGAGAGACAAATATTTTTGGTGTATTGTGGCCCATATTTTGTATCACATTATTATACTTCTGAAATGGCCTAAAATAACGAATAAAATTACAATTATCTTGGCATAGAGGTCGATTTTTTTGTTAGGTGATTATTTAAGGATATCTTTGATTGTATAACTATTTAGAAGAATATTTCCATTCTTATATGGGGTTGGAGGTGAACTTGGATTAGAGCTCATTTATTTTAATAATTTTAATAATAATACTGATTTTTAAATATTAAACAATATGTAGAAGATCTAATAGAAAAACTATACTTACGTTTGATTATTCAAATTATAATAAAACATCCTTATGAAAATAAATTTAGTACATTTATTATTGATTCAATATTAATATTAGAATGAATATTCTAAAAATTTTAATTATAATTATTACATTATATTTTGATTGTAATATTTATAATATGAATTTTAAAACTTATTAAAATTATTTTTTTGATTAATCCATAACATATTATTAATTGAACTATAATGAGAATTTTAATATTGTGTTAAATGATTTCATAAATTAATAATAATTTTAATTTATAAAATAAACTAAACATCCTCTATGAGCAATGCATTTAAGTCAGCTGGTAATACACTTGCAAAAGGAAATGATTTAGGATAGACAGGTCAAAGTTTTGCAGGATCCTAAAATCCTGCATCATTGAAGGGTAAATTAATGAGTTTGGAAGTAATGAAACTTATATTATATATTCTTACAGGAAACAATTAAAGGCATCTAAGATGAGATGAATTTCCACAAAAAAGAAGTCCAAATATTGAAATCAGAGAAGGATACACTAGAATCAGTTTTGAGTATGAAAACTCAAGATGTTAAAAAAACATTAACTAATGAACTCATGAGAATTGAAGAAGAAATGAAGAGGTAAATATTACATAATAATTATAGACATTTCGCTCATTAAAAAGCAGAGAATTCTAGATTATAATAATAAATTACTGCTCTGAAAGGAGAGAAAACTGCCTTACAATAACAACTACTTGGATTATAAAGAAGAATTGCCGAACTTGAGCTCTAAGTTGGATAAGAATAGGCATGAAATATCATCAATTATAGAATCATTATCATTATAATTAATTCATGCAATATTTAAAAATGTCATTTTGCAATTTTGAAATAATATCATTCTTAAAGTCAATATATATATATATGGCTAAATAAAACCTTATGTAATAGATAAAATGATATCAATATCTAAAATTTTTATCAATCTTGATACAAGCATCTTCTAATAATTTCAATAATGCCTCTGTAGTAGCTTCTCTTTCTCTTCTTTCAAAAGAAATGTCTTATTGTAATTTCCCATGAACATCTTCTATCATTCTGAATATTTTCCCTTATGTTTCTTCTCTCACTTTTTTCTCAACCAATAATTAATCTGAAAACTTATTGATTTCACTATCTATCTAATCACTCAAACTTTCTGAAGATTCTTCCCTGTAAAAATAAGAACATAGCTCTACCTTGATCTTCTTTCTTAATCTAATTAATTTTTCACAATTTAAATCTACTGAAGAACTTCAGCAATCTTAGCTTAACTTCTATCTTCATATTAATGAGTGTTCCTTGTAATAGTCAATGTTATTTATGAAAACCTTTCATCAATTTATTTTTGTAGTTTGGTTTCTCCCTGACCTCTTTAATTCTTTTCCTATTCAAACGATAGAGCAATATTATCAGATAATGTTCTAAAGTCTCTTTCTTTTTTGTCATCAAAGGCCTATATATAAGATAAGAGATTTTTAAACCTCTCTTTCAGACATTTAGTTATGAGCAGAATCTTATAACTTCAATACTGAATCCTTAAGCACTTTGAATTTTTATTCATCTTTAGGTTTTTCAGATGCTAAAACATCTTCAATAATTTTAATTCTTTCTTCCAAAACTTCCCTCTTTTCTAATTTATCTTTATCAATTCCATTTTGGATGTGATTCCATTTGTCTGAAAGTAGCTTAATTCTTTATCTAGCTGGAGAGTCTAAGTCTTAACTGAGGTAGTTAACATTTGATCTCTAAGGACTTGATATTTGAGATCGTTGAAGCTTTGAAGAACTCAATTTAGAAGTTGACAAGAGCATTGAGGATTTATTTTACAAATAAATTTATTTCTAAATAAATTAAATTAATCTATTTTTTATTGTTTCATTTAACACTTACAACTTTGAATAAGAAGATGAATCTAAAAGTTCATCTTATTCCTTAATTACAATCTTACTTATAATAAGTAAATTATATTACAATAACTAACTATAAATTAAAATAATATTATTACTTAAACAATATAGAATTGATATTAGTATGTATACTTACTCGGATTTGAAACTTTAATTAGAAAAATCCATTAATTAATATTAGAGATACCCATGAAAATTACTCTAATTATCTCAATTATTTTATATCAATACTTGTGCGCTGATAAATTATTGTTTATTTAAGCTATATGGAGACATGGATCAAGAACGCCTGTAAATTGCAATTGGAATTGTGAATACTTTCTAGAAAACGATTTGTTAACTGGTTACCTAACTCCTACAGGAATGAGATAACACTATGCTTTAGGTCAATGGATGAGAAAGAGATACATAAATGATTACCCATTCCTAAGTGATACCTATGATGCTTCCTAAATCGTTGTTTACTCAACTGATGTTAATAGAACAATCATGAGTGCTATGAGTAATTTACAAGGGATGTATTCTAATAATGGACCCAATATACCTCATGTTTAAGATAGTTATTTGATTCCACCAAACCCAGGAGCTGAACCTCCAACTGATATTGGGTAATCAGCACTTTAACATAATCTCCAAGTACTACCAATTCACATGAAATAAGCAATAACTGATGAAACACTGTTGTCTATATTGATTTGTCCTAAAGGGTATGAAATGTTTGTATCAAATATGCAAACAAATTTAACTATGACTGTGAATGCCAAGGCTTAAAATACTTTACTATAGTTTTGTAATGAAATGAATATAGATCCACTTGAATTTAATCTATTCACTCTTACAGAATATATGGATACATTTTATTCTTGTATTTACAATGATTATCCAATGCCAGCTAATCTCACAAAAGAAACATATCTTTAAGTTGACTCTCTATATGCCCTAACTATTGAGTTATAACTCTATCAAACTTGGGAGTATATTATGTTATTATTTATATAGACAGGTATAAATCTTTTCTTCACCATTTTTTGAAACTTTACTGTCCTATTTTGATTCTGCATTGACTCAATAATAAGTAGAAAATAATTAAAAATATATCATCTATTCAGCTCATGATATAAATGTGTAATTAATAGCTTCAGCATTAAATTTAACCTCAGCTGAATGCATGGCTTAAGTTTACTTGGGACAAGAAGTCAGTAATAAGAATTGTATTTACACTTATCCTGGATATGCTTCAAACATTATTTGGGAGTTATGGGAAGATGATATTACTCAAGATCATTATATTAAAATGCTTTATAATGGTACTGAAATGAATATATGTAATACGGATTAAAAGAAATGTTCCTATAAAGTCTTTAAATAATTAATTTAAAATCAAAAGAGAGATTTTGCAAAAGAATGCTCAATTGAAATTGATCCAATTGTATTTAATTAGTTAAACATAATTTTAGATCGAAGAGAAAGTTCCTATTTGGATGATAACATTGTCAATCATATTTCTAGTATTTGTCTTAGCATTGTTTTTATATATTATATATCTTTGCAAATAATTAAGAGAAAAAACTAAGACATGTTTAAACGAAGATAAAAAAAATTTGAATTAATATTATAATTGATAATATTCTAATTCAAAAATTATTATGCTCCTATTTATTAGTGCCTATCATTAATTATTTAAATATAAATACCTTTGGTGGATTAACCCTACTAGCATTAAACCCTTTAATCTTTTTATCTATATTATAGCTATAAGGTTTATGGAGTCTAATATTATTCAGTTTTTTTCTTTTCTGGGATAGGTACTTAAGTTGTGGGTAGTTATTTTAAATTATTATTAATTTATTCTACTTCCTATCCAATCAATAAACAGTCATGATTTACTTTACTTCTAATTTTTTCTGATTACTCTAAAATTAATTTAGTTAATTTCTCAAGTAATAAATTACTAAGCTGATTATGGAGATAGGAGTTTTAATTGAAAATTTCACCAGCAATTTTTTAATAATTATTTTAATTTTATTAAGGTACATTAAACTCATCATCATAAGGTGGTGTTTTTAGTTATTTATTTTAAGACTGCTAACTCAAAATCATCTATTTTAATTATGAGATTGATTATTACATTTGCTTATCAAAGTTCTCAATTTTACTTGTTAATTAATCTACTTATTAATAAGATTTTTTAGTATTAACAATTTAATCTTAATGCTATTTTGTATTTTCTTCAAAATTTTATTAAATCTTCTTATCTATGGATTACAAAAATTAATTTAACAAATTAATTGTGTCTATATTTGATTATTTTTCTTTTTCAATCAATTTTTAAAGAATTATTAGTTATTGTTTATTCTCCTAATCACAATTGCATTATTTTCTGTTTGAGGAAGTAGTTGATATTTACTTCTAATCTTACTTTTCTTTATCAAATAATATTTATTGTAAATATTCTATCGATTATTAATTTTTCTAAGTTTAATCTATTAAACTTTAATTTTATTGTGTTAAACTTTTAATTTATTCAATTAATTCTCTATTTTAATCCTATGCTTACTTAATCTAATTTCCTAAGAGTTATTAAATTTAAAAAATTCCACTTTTTACTTAATTTTCAATATTATTTTATTAATTATTGATAGGAAATTAATTCTTTTAAATTGGAATTTGTTAATTATTATTAATATAATTTTACTAAACAAAGAAATTTTAATCTGTCTTATTTTATCTAATAGGAGAGGCATCGATAAATTATTTTTACTATATAGATTTTGTTTCATTTGTTCTAGGATTATCCCTAGATTACAATTATTACTCTTCTTTTTCTAAGATATTTGTTAGTTGATCAAATACATTCTATATTGAACATCTCTTATCAGGATGAGGAGCAAGCATTTCTTTTAATAAACTTTTGAATTAATTAGGTGTGTTTAAGATATCAATTTTGTTATAAATTTCATCTGGTTAATATTTATGATTTATAACTTTTCTTTTAACATCCTCAATACTATTTCCTAGAAATATACTCCAATTATCTTACCTGATAGGAGTGATTATGCTTCAATAAGTTCATAGAATACACATGCTAAAGACCAAATATCAACTGATTATGTGTAGTTATTAGATGCTTCAAAAATTTCAGGACTTGCAAATAAAGGAGTTCCAACTTATGTAGTTTTTAATCGATTATTGTTATTCTGGCGAATTAAACCAAAATCTATTAACTTAAATTTATCACCAACTAATATAAAGTTTTCTGGTTTAATGTCTCTATGAATTAATCCATTTAAATGTAAGAATTAAATAGCTTATGTGATCTAATTTAATGATAATTACTATACCTATTTCATAGTTAATAATTTATTCGAAAATGATTTGTTTTTGTTAGATTATAAATAAAGACTCAAGTTTTATTCTCCTGCTTCCATCAAAATAATATTGGAATCTTTCAAAGGAAAAATTTCATAAATTCTAATAATATTAGAAGATGCTTATTATTATTATGACAATGATTTTGGATTATTTGCTTATTCATACCCATTTTAAATTTAAATAAGGGTTTATATAAAATCGATTTCGTCCTATTTCATTTATATTTGGAATTTTATAGCTACTCTATCGTTTACCCTATTACTCCACTTCTAAGCTTTTCCTAAATATACACATCCTTCTGATCCCTACCCAAGTAGTTTTTCAAGAAAAAAGCTTCTCTCTGGGTAATTAGGAAGTGGAGCTTAAATAATTGAATTAACAAGCATTCTTGGATTCTATAGCATTTTAAGATTTATTTCTATTAATTTTATAAATGATTTGCAAATAAAATAACATTGTATTAGGAAGGTATGATGATAGGTTTTTCATATTATACATTCAAAATTTGAAGTAATGTATAAGTTAAAATGTAAAAAGATATAATATCATATATTTATATAAATATTATTATATACATCTGAATGATCAAAAATACTCAAACACCACTTAATAAGGATGAATAAAAACGATTGAATTAAATAGTTTAACAATTGATTGACTCTAATGATAGTGTTGAATTTCGATAGCCTGTAGATTATAAGAGATTGAATTTACCAGATTATGCCTAAATAGTTAAGAAGCCTATGGATTTAGGGACAGTATAATTGAAATTGAATAACAATTAATATAAAACTGTAGAGGAGTGTTTGGATGAGATATAATAGATTTGGGATAATTGCAAATTGTATAATGGACCTTAGAGTGTAATAATTTTAAATTAAGATTGATAGTGGATTACAAAAATTGCAGAGAAATTGGAAAGATTATTTAAGAAGTATGTGAAAAATTATCTACCTCTTGTAAACCTTCCTTAAGTGGTACCAAAAACAAAAGAGATTACATCAGATGTATATTAAGAGGAACCTTAAGAATAAGTGACTTATAATGATAAGGTGGAATTTTCGAATAATTTAAAATAATTGGCTCCAGAATAGATAGGATTGATTGTTCATATGATATAAAATACTTCTCCAAATGCTTTTATTGAAATAGAGCGGGAAAAATATTAAATAATTGTTGATAATATAGAATATGAAGCATTTACTAAATGTTAACAATAAATATAAGCTTGGATATCAGGTGATGACATTAATAAAAAGGTGAAAATATGAAATATCAATATTATTTATATCATTTATTAAGTGAATCTAAAAATCTATATAAATATTTCTGCAATTCTGACAATTAGATATCATCTGAAATAGTTCTTAAAAACTATTTAGTATTCCATTAGAATTCTTCAGTGGTCACATTATCAGAAGGACATTGGGATTTGTTTAATTCTTAGACTATCTATTTTTCTACTAAAAGAATTTAACTGAAAAAGGGATTTATATAAAATAGATACCTTTCATCTTCTTTATAAATTAATGATATCTTTTCAAATTGAGGGGTATTTTTAAATTCTCTTAATCTGATGAGAGAATCAAAATTTAATTTCAATTGAGATTAAATGTATCTTATCATAAATAGTACCATTAAAGGAACATGAACATTATCATTTACTTCCAAGAGTTTAATAATGGCTTGAATATGTTCATGTAATTGTTTTCTATGTTAAAGAATAATCTTAATATTAGTGTATACTCCACTTTCTGATGATTCAGTCATCTTTGAAGAGAAATGTTGACTGTTTTTCTTCTAGAACACTTATTGATAAGGAGAGGAGTTTTATCTAATTGCTAATATTAAATTATACTACACTTACGAGATACACCTCTTCTATTACTACTACTATTGGTGAGTGGAGAGACACTCTTATGATTTTTTGGGATCCTAAGTTGAAATAGCTCTTGCCAGGATATTCTCTATCTTGGATCAACTGTGAGCATCCTTCTCAACAGTCGTTCAATTCCCTCTGCAATTTGATAAGGAATTGTTAACTAATATGGTATGCATCGTTACAGGTTGATTTTGTATTTGGTACATTAATCTTGGAATGGTTACATCTTCATAGGGACATCTTCCGAAAAGCATCTCATAAAGACAGACTCCTAAAGACCAAATATCAGCAGAAAAGCTATAAGGTTCTCCAAGTAAAATTTCAGGTGCCATATATATTGGTGATCCTACCATTGTTTAAGTGAGATCAAAAGGTTCAATATTTTTACAAAAACCGAAATCTGCTATTTTAACGATATTATCATGCAATAGAATGTTGGAAGGCTTCAAATCTCTATGCAAAATGTTCTCTTTCTGCATAGATTCAAATCCATTTAATAATTAAGCAAATTTATCCATCGCATCACTTTCCCTTAAGTTGCGACTTCTTTGAATATACTCTTCAAGATTACCACCATTGCAAAACTCATATACTAAATATAAGTTATTCTTAGAATTGAATAATTCAATAAATTTGATAACATTTGGATTGTTTATTCGTTTTAAAGTTTCAACTTCGTTCATTGTGAATTAAGTTAATTTAGGTAATTATTTAAATCGACTTAGTTTAATGACTTTTATTGCATAATATTCTTAAGTATTATGTTTATTTGCTTTATATACTTTACCATATTATCCTTACCCTATTTAATTGAGTAATGTATATTTATCTATTGTTTTCATATTATTTAATATTATTGTAAAAATAAATATATTATAATCTAACTATTTATATATTTCTTAATTATATTCATTTTAATAGTTTAAAATAATCATAGATATTTGAAATTCTTAATTTACTAATTATGAATGCTTGAAATAAGTATCTAATTCTTGTTTAGACTAACTTATTATTCGATTTTTCTAAATAATAAATACATTCTATCAAAGTTTAATATCTCCAATCAAATAATTCAAACTTTAGACATCAAGATTATAATTTTCATAAATTATGGTTTCACATATAATATTAATCAGATTACATAATGTTCTTGAGTATTAAACTTACAATTCAAATCTTGCTTGATTTATCAATTTTTTTGGTTAACAATAATCCTTTTGTATCTTTAATCCAATCATTTAGAGAATATATCTAAACTAGTTATATTCTAATCATCTTTACTTAATTCAAATAATATTTATCATCATGTCTCAATTTTAGTCAACAACTTAAATATTTATATTAGATATTCATTAAAACTCAGTAGCACCTTTTAAGATGAATTAAATAATTAAGGTAAAATTTTATTTATTATTATTATTTACTTTTATCCCTTCCAAATTGAAGTAAAAAGAGTTTGGCAATATTTTATTAATTATACTTTTTGGTTAGAATACATATGATTAATTAATAATTACTATATTTATTATAAAATTTAAGTTAATATCAAAAACATAATCTAAACAAATTTAAGTACAATAATAAGGCTCCCATATATTTTTACTTCTGATTTAAATAAAACTAAATTAATATCTAAATTTATTATTACTTTTCCATTAGTAATTTATTAACCTGACAGAACTGTAAGAGTGCCGAATAAACAAAATATTAAAACTATAAGTAGAAATGGAATTAATTCAATTTTTAATTATGCTGCTTAATACATTATTCCCAATATTAAGGAAATAACAAAAGATATCATGAAATATTCTAATATAATTAATAATTTATATACATTTTGGGTCTATCTTCTACTATATCAAAGTAATTACCAAAATGAAACCAATTGATATTAAAATTGATAGATGGATTAATATTCCTACGTATATAATTTCTCTTTCCAATTTATAATTATATTCACCTGCATAATTTCTATTCCCCACACAGTGACATTCAATTACACCAATCAATTTAACATGAAAAAAACCTTATGCTACAATTACCATAAATAAGAATATTTTATCAATGTTATTATTGTTTATTACATCTAGACAAACTAATTTCTTTTAATTTACATGTTTTATCAAAACTAAAGCAAATAAACCCATAAGTAGAGATCCAAATTCAATAAATCCTATTTTTTGATTGCAATATTTATCTATTTGGAAGACATTGAATAGCAAAATTATAAACATGACACTTTCCCAAAACAACCACACATATAAAGATGAACGGAAAAATTGTAATTTTTAATCATCATTAGTATCACACAGTAATTTTATTTAGTAATTGACACTTTATTATTATTATTCTGGTTAATAAGAAATTATTGCATTATTTGATTCTGGATTTTATGATAAATATTGACTATATTTAAAGTCTAATTGATCACTGAACCTATTGATTTACATAATAACTTTTGATTCATCACCATGACTTTATT
This sequence comes from Paramecium biaurelia, assembly GCA_000733385.1. Taxonomy (NCBI): domain Eukaryota; phylum Ciliophora; class Oligohymenophorea; order Peniculida; family Parameciidae; genus Paramecium; species Paramecium biaurelia. Next base: position 43,072 of record JPFL01000244.1, on the reverse strand, counting down.
AATTTAAGACTTAAACAATTTGGTTTGTATCATTCTCAAAAGATTTTTGCATTATAATTATTTATCTTTTCTTATGAATAATAATTTTGCCAATAAATAAAAACAATATATATTGAATTCCATATTGATTTCAATAGAATTTATAGGTAATAAATTGAAATTTATAAAAGAAATGTAATCTCCAAACTGTTTTAAAAATAGATTAAGTTAAATTTAAGATATATTATATTAATTTCTAGGATATTGAATAAAATACTAATCATTTATTACTTTTCTTTGCTAATTTTTCTTATAACTCTTAAAATGTATAATTTTCTGAATCTTCATAAAATAAATTGAAGTCATAATTAATATCTTTGAACTCATCATATGGATTGAGTGCAATCAATAAATAATAATTTAATTGATTAATATCTACTTATTTACTTGCTAAAGTTTTTATAATCTTAAGACATTCCATAATACTTTCTCTATAGAGTACATTAAAAATTTCATTAGCTTCAAAATTTTCATTTAAAGCTGCCTAAAAATTCTTGATCATACCAACTATTAATTAATTATTTTTATTATTTTCAAATTCCTCTTATAGTATCTATTAACATCTTTTTGTAATCTAATTATAGTAATCTAAAGAATTAAGACCATCTTATTCTATTTATGCTACCAATAGCTCAAATTACTAATGTTTTATACACAATCTTAAATACTTAAGATTTTTAAAATCTCCCCCAAAGATCTTGATCAAAATTGTGATTACCATTGGCTTGAAGTTAATTACTAATTCTTGTTAATATAATAATTTAATATTTAGCTATTAAATAAATTAACCTATGATAAAAATCAATTGGTAATTATATTTGCCAATCTACTTGTAATTTCACAATCCTTTAAACAAGAAAATTATAAAAAAAAGCAATATTTCTTTCAAAAATAAAATACTAATAATATTTTTGAAAAGCATCTTTCTTTTTCTTATCATTTTTATATTTTATCTGCATTCTTTCAACCTTATATATAGTAGTACTTTATATTTACATTAATATCTGGTTCCTTTTCAAATAAACATTATTAGATCCTAGCTTCCACATCACCCTATTGCCATAAAGTTTCCTCCAAAGATAATACAACTTGTTCTTTCATTAAATATTTAACAACTAAATTTTTTTCAAGAATACTGTTGTTTGCTTTTATTACATACAAAAATTCATCTTATTTAGAATAATTAATACCTTTCTCTGATGTACCTTAAAATTCAATTTATTCTTCTTCCTACTTAATAATGAGTATAGGATCTTGAATCAAATCTTAAAATGAGATTCTGTCTACTTATGAAACAGTAAGCATTTTTGTTAGGAGATCTTTAAGAGCCTATTTTCTAATTGGTCTAGAAGGGAATTGTAATGGCTAACTAAGAGAGATAAGTACGTACGAATTTATTAATAGATTCTAACCAATCATTTATGTAATATGCCTACCAAGGAAATATTCCATAAAGCATTTAATATAATATTAGACCTAATGACCAAACATCACATTTATTAGTAAAAGGTTATCCATGCAAAACCTCAGGAGCCAAATAACATGGTAATTGAACATTCTTTAAAGTATTATTGTCTTTTGTAGTGAGTCCTTTAATGAATGGCAATTAAAGAATTCCAGCATAATATGGATCAGATATTTTAGCAATTCCTTTGTGTAATAGGATGTTGGATGGTTTTAAATTGTTATGAATGATATTAGCATTATCTAACTCTTTATATCCTTCGATAATATGTTACATGAATTGTATTGACTCATGCTTAGTTTATGAACACATAAAGTACTTCACTTAAAGGTTTCTCTTTTCTAAGAGTTAGGTAATCCTGTAGGCTGTTATCTTCACAATACAATTGAATAAAATATAACATATTGTGATTTTTGATAACATCATATATTTTAACCAAATTAGGATGTTTGATATTTTTCAATCTCATTAATTCAAGTTTGATGAGATCTAAAATTTTCTAACTTTCAGATTCACTCTTGTTATTTAGTATTAATTTCTTACATGTAATTCACATTATTTTATTGCTAAACATTCTGTTGTATTATTTAATAAACATCCTCTAAATACTGTTCCTTTTGATCCAACTTACATGTTATTGAAGAACACATACTGTTCCAAGTACTTGATTACAGAGCTTTCAGTCATAAAATTGTTTATATATTTAATAATTTAGATTGAATTTTCTGATATTTTAGTATTCAAATATATTATTTTAGAGTAATATCATTATATTTATATTAAGTATAATAGTTTAAATGATTGATAATGATTATTTAAATAAAAGGGATGATCCTTATTCACTTTCTTATGTGATATTTATAATAAAAAAAATAATGATTATAATTTAATCGGTTAACCAAAATGTCTATCAAGAAAATGAATAATTTTTTTAAAGCTGAAAAACCACAATCTAATGAAACGAAGAAGTATTCCAATTCATTTAATGCTAATCCACAATAATAATCTACTAATAATACTTAAGATTTATTGCAGAACTAGTCTTAATAGAGAAAAGGAAATTTCTTAGATGGCAATTAAATTTAGAAAAAGAATGATGTTCATTCTGATTAGGATTCAAGTGGTAGTAGTGAAGCTGGATTATTACAAACAAAAAAGTTACAGAAAATAATGGAAGAGGATTATGATAATGAAGGGTAATCAGCAAAGATGAGTGGTATGTGATTTATGATTTAATTTTAGAAAGTACAATATAAAGATATTAACATTTAAAGAAGTAAAGGATATAAAATGCAAGCATTAAATAATAAGATGATATTAACAATAGCAAAATGAACAATTCTAAAACATTTACAAAATAGGAAGATAGTAGACATTCTAATAGTTAAGATAGTTTTGAACCAAATATTCCAATTTCTAGAAGACATACAGATCGTTAAGAGTAATTAGTAAAATAAATGAATTACTTTAAACCTTAATAATTTTAATAACCTGTTTCAGATTTCAAATTAGAAATTGGAATTTAAGTCAGTCAATTAGATTCTGATCATTCTAAATCATCTATTGAATAATCCTCAGATATATCATCTAAGGATTATCAAAAAAATGAAAATCATAACTTACTTAGATTATTAGATAAAAATACTAATGCAAGATTTTCATAATAGTAAAGTTAATAAGGTAATTATGATTAAACATCTAATTAACCAGATTAAATATAACTTAATTTTGAATAGAATTCCAATCCCATTTTAAGTCATCTATCTAAATTATAAGCTAATAATATTCCATAGAAGACAAGGTTAAGTTTATTTTCCTAGAAAACTGTTCCGAATTCAGCTTCACAACAATATTCTCAATTCTCATAATAAAATTAATTTTAATACTCTAAATAAGGTATTGTATTAAATACATGTAAATCATTAAGTGGAGATATTTTTACATTGAGACCTGGGAATAAAGTTATAGTAGTAAAAATTGATTAGGAAAAGAAGTTAGTTTAATGTGGATATCAAAATATGTTGGGCTTGTTCTATCTTAGAGACATTGCAATTAAAGATGGTATGATTTATGATAAATTTGGCAGAGTCACAATAAAATTCTAAGTTTCAAATTAAATCAAGAACTTAATCTTCGTTTGAAATGAAGTATAAAGAATTACTAAATGACAAATACAATGCTAAAAGTAAATCTCCTAACAATCGATCATTCTAAGGACAGTCTAAAACACCAACTAAAAAGCCTTTCATGAGGTTTTGAATTAAATCTATATTATATATACCTAAAATTTATTATATTAATTAATATAAGTATTAAATATAAGTCATTGATAATCAATAGTGAGTGGAATATTTTGGATTATGTTCATATGGATTAATAAGAAATATAAATGAATACTCTAGTAATATTGATTTTAATGTAAAGTTGAGAGATATAAATATGATTCTTTATAAATTGTCAAATTTGATAATTCCAAGAATTAAAGAGACTCAAGGAAGAAAACTGAGAATTTGAAAGACAATCATTTAAATTACATTAGGGGATTATGGGAACCACTACTATTATCATTATGATTAGCAATGTAAAAAATATTGATTATTAATTAGTTAGAACATTAGGTATAAATTCAAATCAATCATGTATGGATTGAGATAATTAAATTTTAGCTGATACTATTTTTGCCACATTCTTTATCATAATGTGGGGAAGATCTGGTATGGAATGCAAATTTAATTTTTGAAATTAGAATTAATGCAAAGTTATTAGGTGGATAAATATCATTCTTTTAGAGTATTTGTGTACTAGATTATTGTGTATTTCCAAACAATATAGCAGCTGTTTTGATAATAGTTTTACTATAACATTTTGAATCTTCCTTTGGTGTTTTCTTAAGATTATTGTTGATGTTTCATTTGTATGGTCAACCATTTGTGAGTGAATTAAAACTATTCAATAGCCTCTTTGTCTTTTATGAGTAGTTTGATGAATGAAGAGAAGAAAGTTATTTCTGTGTATGCAATTTTCTATTTTTACATGTTTCTTTTCATGGATTTGTATTTTCATTTGATTATTAAATTACAATGATTAGGAATGTATTTTAAGATAATAATATAAACGAAGTTCATTTTATCAATTAATTTTAATTTTAAAACTTTATAGTTAATCTACTAATGTTGGTTGTTTCAATTTAAAAATATTTTAATTATCCTTTATGTACAATCTCAATTATTTGTTTCTCAATATTATATTGAATGCCAATCGTAATTGAGATTCTTCAAATGAATTCGAACCATTGAATTTAAGTAACAAAGTTATGATAAGTTCACTCAAAACTTTTTATTTATTTGTTCTGATATAATAAATCATCTACCCACAACGTTTAATGAAGACTATAATCATTTGAAGATTATTTTCATAACCTTTTTGAAGATAAACTTTAATGATTTCCAATAAAGATTCATCAAGATCATCTCTAGTCATAATTTCTTCACTTAATGTGAATAAAATAGATAAAATTTATGGTATCTGAAGTTATTACTAAACTGATGAAATTACAAGATGTTTAATTAATTATGGTATACATTAAAGACCTCTTAAATCAATTGCTTCTATTGAACAGATGTCTTATACTAATTATAAAATGTTTGAATTTTTAGCCAATACTCTTTCTTATATTTGCTAAATCAAATCATCAAATGTTCCTAATTCACTTAATTAATATTCACTCTATTCTTCTAATTAGTGAATCACTTAATGATTTTTGTTTGTAGTTATTTTTATAATGACAGGTTCTTTTACATTTTATTACTTTGAAACAACCTTAGCTGAAAAGCGTTAAACTCCATAATTGTTTTTGAATTTTGGTTACTCAATCATTCTAGGTTTGTTAAAAGATTGTCTAATTAAAATGTCTGGTGTAAATGGTTATTGAATCTACCCTTAAAATCTTATTGCTTCTGAAAATGTAGTAGTTTTATTCATTAACTGTGGAAATTAAAAAACTTAAGGCTTCAAACATGCTTTATTATTTACACCTTAATTTCTAGAAGATGCTATTGGTTTCTTTAATTAAGTATTTCTCTTTATCATTTTTATATATTTTAATAAAATACAATTTTATAATTAAAAACATAAACATATTTATCACTCTCTACAAGGTAAATCTAATCTCTAATAATAAGCATTTAATGAACCAACATAAGTAAATAAAATTGCTATTACCACACTTATATGCCAAATTTAGTGACTCTATCCACAATTATCAAATTTCCCAGGAACATGCTTTTCAGGAAACCTTATATTGTAAATGTATAAGCCAGAACTAAAAATCATTATAATTATCTTTACAGATAAGCTATTGCCATAGCTATATAATAAGGACATTAGGTTGCAAAACTAAACCCTTCCAATTTAGCATCATCAATTGCAAAATGAATGAATGGAATTGCACTTGTTAATCCAAGACCTGCAAACAAATTACTCTTCAAAGTTCTCCATTCTTCTTTATAGAAAAAGTCAAATAAACATAAACTAAACAACACAATTGCAAAAACTCCTTGAATACTTGCGTAAATAACTGCATAATGAGGATTGCATTGAAATCCATAAAATAATGGAGCAAATGTTGATCCAGAAACCAAAAAGCAAATACCTGCATAATCCAATCTTAATAGTATTTTATTTACTCTCTCTGAAAGACAATAAAAAAGATGATATATGGTACTACAACCCAAACATATAATGGCTGTTATTAGAAATGCTATTAATGGCCACCTTGATATAATTTTATGTAGCTTTTCTTCATCAATGGTTTAATGTCCAGTTAAATGTTAAAATCCTAAATATAAATCAATCCAATCAAAATCTTTTTATTCTACAATTTCTGTTGCTTTTAATTTGTAATCATATATAATTTCTGATATATTGTATTTCCATTACAAATTTTCCCAATCAAATGCTTATGCTATATTTTTTTGGATTTTCTAAAATTCTTAATCATACTAATGAGCCACTTCATTAATAAATTTATTCACGTTTTCAATATTTTCTTGTAATTGTTATTGAACCTTCTGAACATCATCTTGTAAAATATGCAAACCAAGTTCCAATTATCCTTAAATATGCTATTCAAAATTATAAGCTTGTTAATATATATTATGAAGGGATTCTATAAATAAACTTTAAAAATTACCATGAAATGAATTTATTGCTTTTTATCTAAACAATTCATCATAATTTAACCATAAATAAAATATTAAGGATATGATAATTATAGCCCCAATCAAATGTGTCCAAATATTCACAAGTTCATTGTGCCACATAAATAAACTCTTTAAAACATCCTTATTATTCTTAAAATTTATCCTATATCCTCTTTTGATATATTTATCCTTTAGATGACTAGGTGCTTTGCAGATTGGACCACTACAATAAATTTAAATTCCTACATGATCATATCTTAGTCAACTTTACTCTTTTATTCTTATTTTTTGTTATTATTCTCGGTTACAACCCTTTAAATTACTCCAGAACTTGATTCCAACATTTTATTTAAATTTATGGCTAAGCTTTGTAAATAATTTAATAAGTCTTAAAAATAGCCAATAATATTAGCGATTAATCTTTTATTAAAATGACACATTATTGTATTATTCGTAATAATTTTAATAGAATTTAATATCAATATATCATTTCTCACTTCTACTTTCGTAAAACCTCACATAATTGTTCACTTATTAACTTACTTGTTCTCTAATACTTTTTTGCATATTCTCATTCATTTTACGTCTATAAATGAATATTATAAATAATATAAAGAAAACACTTAAAGTGACAACTACAACAATCAACCAAAAGTAAGAGTTTTCAATTTAACGATTTGGTTCATAAATTACCAATTTATCATTACATACATCAGGTTTTTCAATAAAAGTTGCACATATAGCTTCTTTGATATCAATTGCCTCAATATTGCCCCTGTATGCAACACTATTAATTGATACACCAGGATAAAAGATTATTCCAGATTGATATCTTAAATTAAAATATTCTTCCAATATTGAATTTTCTCCTTTTTCAGGTTCTTCCTTTTATTTATATGAGTCTTAAATACACTTATTTATTCCAGCTTTTTCTTCAGCTGTTACAACTGATTCAAAGCATTTATCAAATTCATTTGCTTTTGTACATTTCTTTGTAAAGTGATTCTTCATATTAATTTATTATGATTACCATATATGACCACCAAAGTTCAGAATTGTATTTCCAAATACATGATTAACGTAATTATTCTCTAAGAACATTAGATCCTGTTCCAAAAGCAACACCATCTGGATCAAATTAGCAATACCTTCCTCCTCCAAGACAATCTGGATTTTCTGTCTTCCAATTATTATTTTCACATGAAAGACAACGTAAAACCTCATAGAAGATTGAAAAATTAATATGATCCTTTAATTCAAGATAAATTGGTCTGAACTCATTAATTAATTTGAATGTGTCTTTATTTTCAATATTTAAACCAAAAAGCACATTTGTCTAATCTCTTAAAATGTATTAATACTTTATTTGATGTTTGATTTAATTTAAATTCTATATTTCCTATTAAATATCTTGATGTTGATATCTATAAAAATTCAAGTATTTTCTCTCCATCTTTTTTTGAGATTAGGATAGATGGAATATCAATTTGATATCCATTTCCATCATCAGCCATCATTATTTATTCTGTTTTCTCGTCTCTATTGTCAACAATTATCAATAGTCTTGCCTTCATATTCTAAGCATTAATAGCCTAGAATAAATATCAAATCTACTTTTCTAGTGAATGGACAATCTCCTCTTCTAACAATCAACCATTTATCACCAGAAGGTTGATAATATTGTAAATTCATATTATATGGTGGTTATTCACATAGATTAAGTACCTTATCTTTTTCTAAATCTACAGGAGGGACAAAAATTTATGCAGCCATTCTTTTACCATAAGGAATATGACCAAAATTTGCAATAGAATAATCTGCATACACTATTTCAGGAAATGCCTCCATCTTAACAGGGCTTTGAACTTTTAGTTAAGCAATTGCTGCCCCAAAAATTATGAACAATACACAAAATGTCATTAATTATATATTTTATTTATTAATCAATCCAAAGAACAATTTTCTCAATTCTTTAAACCCCCATTTTTAATTAGATTCTAGTATTATTATTATTATTATCTATGACATCAACTCCTCACCAATTTAAATCATATATATTAACACTTATTTTTATAAAATTTCTTTTTATTTTTATTCACTGTCAATTTGTAAATACATTAACATACCCTTATAACTATAAATAGTATAGTTTTAGTTCTTTAAACTTTAAAAATCAATTATTTTGATAAATTCTGATTCAATAATTTATTTAATTACCAATTAATTTATTGATGCAGAATAATAATTATTATTGCATATATTATTTTATATTCATATTGTGAATTGAATACATGACTAACTTAAAGAATTTATATGTTAATCAAGTATATTATATAATTAGTTATTCTACCATTTTTATTAATCAACTTTTAGGATTTATTAATTAAATATTAGGATTCTATATAAATATAAAAAAGAGAAATTATGAAAAAAAAGATATTATTTAGTCTTGATTTTATACAAATATTGAGTTTAGAGGAATAAAATAGTATTAATATTTAATCTTTATATTTTGAAATGATATCTTTATGGAATTATGAAATTGATTAATTTTGTCATATCTAGTAAGATAATGAGAAGATTGAAATTGATTTATTTTAATATCATACATTATATAAAACTGTATTAGTTATACACATAATAAATTTATTATAATTTTTATATACATCAAGTCCATAGACTTACTACTCCTTCTTTACTTGCCGAATAAATCCATGGCTAAGTTGGATGAAATGCAACATCCATTACAGATTCCTTCTTCTTTTATTTCAACACTTTCAAAGGTAGAATTACTGGTGCTTAATTCAAATCAGTACTAATACGACAATGGAAGATATTGATTGTTCCTATGATATAAAATATATAATACCATCATCAGAGCATGAGGCAAATAAAGGATAAGATTTATGGAATATGACACGTCTAACTCCATTTTTATGATAACTCATTTTTTTAAAAGGAGTTTTACCCATGTCTAAATCAAACCAACATACTTTTTAATCATTTGATCCTACAATTAAATTATCTCCATAAGGATGAATTGCAATTGTTGAATTTTGTTAATTACCTGCTAATAGTTTTTTCATTAATTGTTATTTGGTTAATGAATAAATAAAAATGTTTTTATTGGTCATAATGTATAATTCTGGTTTTGTTGGATGAAAAATAGTTTATTAAACTTCAGTGGATGCTTTCATATTTTAAAATGGTATAGATGTTGATGATTTACTGATTGAATGAACTAAAATACAATGAGATTTCACATGAGTATGAGGTTATGTACTCACAATATAATCAGATTTACTATGAAATTGAACATACAATGGATCATAAGGCATTTTAACATCTAATAATTATTAAAACACATTGTCATCCAATTCAAAGTTCCACTCAAAAACATTATTTGAATTTTTGGGAATTTATTTATTTGCTTTCTCACCATCTTCAACATTAGGATGTTATCTTTTATCAATCTAAGAATTTAAGATTATGAATCCATTTGATTATAAAACACATATTAATCCAGATTAACTGAAATCTAATCCCAAAAATTATTTATCATTTGTCTACCATTTAGTATGTAAACACTTTGTTGTTTTTGTATCAAAGAATGCAATAGCAAATTCATAACATACTCCCAAAATTTAACCATCATATGATATCGAGATCTATTTTACTTAGCCAGACTTTGTAGTATCAATTTAACCAAATTCAAAATTTAATTTGGTTGGAAAAGGTTTCAATTCTTCTGGTTTTGGAATTTCTGGTAGAAAATCAGTTGATTTCATCATCAATTTCTTTCTTCTAATTCTAGGTGCCAAATATAAATCTAAGCATCTATTGAATAAATCTCTTGCTAGTTATTCAGATGAAGGAACATTTCTTAAATGTTTAAACTTTTGTGGAATAAATGGTATTTCTCTATCTTCTGGATCAGTTTACAACCATTATTACTTTTCTTCTTCAGTAAAGAGATACTCTTCTGGAGGATTATAACTACCAGCATTAGATGGTAATGGAGCTTTGGCTGCTGGTATTCTAGCAGGTAAGTATTTGCTTAACACTTGATCTTCAGTGACATTTTCCCATACATCAAACATCTTTTCTACTTTTTAAGGTGGATTTAACACAATTCTTCCTAATTTTATACCTTATACTAATTTATTAATTTTAATTCGTTCCCATTTTGATGGTAAGAATCTACGTTTAGGATTATAAGATGATAGAAGATCAAATTAATTGAAATCTTCATGTTCAAAATAATACTAAATAGAGATATATATTGGTATTTACATCATCTGCTAATTTGATTGCAGTTTTTCCTGTTCTAATTCTGTCCAATAGTTATAATTGCTTATCACTTAATACTACATCTTGATTATTTAATTCATCTCTAACTACTCTCCACCAATCTTTATTTTCAGTCTTATTAATAAATTCATCAATAGTATCTTGAAACTATTATTTTTTCTAAATTTTGTTTAGATTCTCATCATAACCTATAAAATCTTTATCTTTATATTTCTTTGTTTGTAATCTTCCAATTTTTGATAATATCTATGTAAATTCAATAATAAATACTTTTTCATCTTCACTATCATCAGATTCTTAATAGTATTGATCATGAATGTTCTTTGGTTATAATGATAAGTCTTTTTTAATTGATTTCTTATTTCTAATTGCTCTAATATTTATTGTATTGTTTTAATTCATTAATTATAAATTTAATTTAAGAACAATTTATATTTAATTTATCTCATTTAGGCCCACCATTAATAAAATTATAATGATCATTTGATTTTTTTGATGCCCAAGATTATAAGACTTTTGAAGGATGAAACTCATTTTAATATGCTCTCTTTTATGTATAATAATTTTGAATTTTAGTAGGGAACAAAAATTAATTACTATGAACAGGACTAAATCCACCCATAGCCATACTAGAGAGATCTAAAACTGTAGGTTATACTTAATCTCTATCTACACTAAGTCTAGTTAATCTTGGAACATGTGCTTATCTAATAGGTCTAATAGCAGATCGAAAATTGGTTTCATAATTTATTGGATTTTGATTAATGATTGTATTATTAGTTATTATATCTTTAGGAGGATCAGTTTAATTTTGTAAAGGTTTTAGTTTAATTTAATGTTTAGTTGTATTATTACTATTAACTAAACTATTATTATTAAGTTTTATAGGACTAGGAACCTATGAATTGTTAGATTTTTCTTTGATTCCTTATTGAGAATTATTAAGGCTATCATTTTTTTAGATATATATTTTAGTTTAAGTTTTAAGTGGTGATTTTCTTTTCTTTTTTGGAGATTTAATATTGTGATTGATATGCATAGATATATTTTGATCTGATTTTTCAAATACACTTGTATCATGTAACAACCCATTATCTTATGCAAACATATCAGGCTAAGATTCATTCAACTCTAATTTGACTTCTGCATTTTCAAAATCATTAATTGATTCATCCACATTTTTCGAACTGGTGGAAGGTTTTCTTGCCCGAATAATAAATTATAATTTAGCCTAAACTGTTGATAATTATTAACTCTAAACTTATTATATAATTTATTTTTCACTGTCAATCTTCTTACCTATTAATATTTTATTTGAATTTTACTTGTTTAAACTAATCTTTTCTATTATTCTGTTAAAGTCTTCTAATAATCCTCAAATAATTCATCATAAAACTCTTTATTGATAGTTAATTTCCCTTCCTTTTTATTCTATTCCTCCTTTTATTTAGACTTTTACTCAGAACACTTATTGCAAACTTCTCTATTTTCTAATTTCTTCATATAACCCAATTTCGATAAACACATAACTGATTTAATTAAATTAAGAAGTTTCTACTATTAAATCCAAGTATGGAAGATTTCCTCCATAGTTTAAGGTACCTCAACATCATTCTAATCATTCAACCAAGGATGAAGCAATCCCTAATCAGCCCTATATCTTTTGGTTTAGTCCAAATCAGTTAATTTTTTAAAAAGACTATATTACAATCTAAAATTCTTATATCATATGAAAATGTTACTATGTAAGAGTGCCTTGCTCATGCATTACTTTAGTCTTTTATAAGATCTCTTCAAGAGAGTCTCCTTACATATAATATGGATGTTATCCATAATTAAGTAACATAAACATAATGATACCGACACCCCAAATATCTACATTCTTATGATAGATTAAGTTAATACTTTGCTATAGATTTTATTCATTAGGAGTTCTGGTGCCATAAAAATTAGAGTGCCACATTGTTTAGTCATTAATTAATTTTAAACAGAACTCAATCCAAAATCACTTAGCTTGACACAACTTAAGTCCTCATTTATTAGAATATTTTCTGGTTTCAAATCTCTGTGTACAACATTATTCTTATGCATATATACCAAGGCTTCTAAGATATTCCTTATTATAGTTTTGCATTGTTCCTCTGTAAACCATTTACCAGTCTTATGCAACTTTTGCATAAAATCTTCTAAAGAACCTATAATTGTATAATATTGTGTACCTCCTTATATAAGTTCCATAATAATTAAAATTCTAGTGTCTGTTTCTTTAACATCTATGAATTTCACAATATTGTCATGTCTTAAACTAGCCAAGATAGTTGATTCTTATTTCAATTAATCATATCGATTTATCAATTTCTTCTTTATTATCTATCAATATATATTGGCAGAATATACTTTTATTGCCACTTCTTATTGAGTAGTCAAGTTAACTCCTCTTACAACAATTCCAAATGCACCTTGTCCAATCGTTTCCTTGTACTGAAAATAGTCACTAAATTTTCTCATTTCATCACCTTCTATCAGTTTCTTCAATTGATCCTCCATTTCTTTAATATTATTATATTATAACTCATATGATGTTATATAATATAATAATTATCAACTTTTTTAAGATATACTTATACTTATTATACAATTTATTATATTCCTGTCCATTACCAATTTCTTTAATTTCTTAATTACAACAAATTCTTCACTACTAACTAAGATTATAAGCTCAATTATATAATTTAATAATGGGATCAGTTTGTGCAAAGAAAAAAGAAACGAGAATTAATTAAGTCGTTTAGGAACAATCTGCCTCACCTTATATGCCTGATCAGCAAACTTCTTTGTTACTCTAAGATAAAAAGACTCAACCTCAAACATTAATTAAGGTCAAGATCCCTAAGGTAATCAAATTTTATTAGTTCTTTCTTAGAAAAACAAAAAAGTCAGAGAAACTGTCAAGGCAGTCACATTGAAAAATGAAGAAGTAAATATATATCAAAATATATCTATTTAGGGATAAAAAATGTTAAATGATTACGTTTTCGATGAATTTTTAGGTCAAGGTGCTTTCGGTAAAGTAAAACTGGCACATAGGAAAGGAGATCCCACTTAAAGATTTGCTATTAAAATACTTAAAAAGAGTAAACTTAAAAGACAAAGGGAATTTGTTAAAGATGCTAATGGAAGTATAACTACCCATTCTAATCCATCATAGATCTAGTTGTTAAAGATGCTTTACAAGATGTTAGAAAGGAAATTGCAATCATGAAAAAAATAAGACACAAGAATCTCATTTAACTTTATGAAGTGATTGACAATCCTACTTGTGATAAATTGTTTATGGGTAAATTTCTTCATTTTTATACTCTAGTTCTTGAATTTGCAGAAGGAGGTCAACTGATTGAATGGGATGATGATGAAGGCAAATTTTATAAATTAAATGAAGATGAAGAATTAACAGAAGATGTACTTTATTCTCTTTTTCGAGATTGTATTAAAGGCTTAGCATTCTGTATTCTCAAATTTAATATATATTTTAGTGCATAAAAATAAAATTGTACATAGAGATCTCAAACCCCAAAATGTTTTGATGTCAGGTAAAACTGCTAAAATTGCAGATTTTGGAGTTTCTTAAGTTGTAGGTTCCAAAAATGATGTACTTGAAAATACATAAGGAACTTATTATTTTATGCCTCCTGAAGCTTGTGATAAAGAAACAGCTAAAGATGGATATTCTGGTAGAGCTGCTGATATTTGGGCACTTGGTATTACCTTCTTTGCTTTCACTTACTTAAATGTTCCTTTTACTGGAAATAGTATTCCTGACATACTCAAAAATATATCATAAAATGAGTATATCATTATTCTAATATTTAGAGTGGTTTTCCCTGACAATTCTACCATTAGTGATGGACTTAAAGACTTTCTACATTTCGTCTTGAATAAAGATCCAAAAAAAAGACCAAACATCAATGAAATTGCCAAGCATCCTTGGATTAATTAAAGTTCTGCAAACCTATTAGATGAAATGTATAATGCTTTTTATATCTCAATAATAGGGATCAAGAAGATAAGGTTATGGAAGTATCATAAGTTGATATTGATAATGCATTTTCCTTAGTTTCATTAATGAAAATTAAAAGTTGGGCATAAAAATGGAGAACCGAATCTAATCTAAAAAAAGCTGGATCATAACATGCAGTTGAAGAAATAGAGATTAAATGAATTCTAAAATATATTGAATTTATCTAAATTTTGTTTCTAACTAATTATATATCATTATGATTCATTTTATAGTCTTTTCAAATATCCTATCTCATCCTTAAATATTTCTATGAATGTTTAAATTTACGAAAAACAATCTAATTTTTTTATAAAAATAAAGTTATAATTACTTTTAAGAAAATCACAAAAAATATAATTAGATTTTAAATTTCATTAATAATGTCAATCAAAAAATATATGATTTTTTTTATATGATCACTTTCCTTGTTGATATAGTTTTTTACCAGATTATCTTAAAGTTATAACGTATTAAGTTATTAATAACAGGAGATTATCTAATAGCTAATAATTATAGGAAAAAGAGTTAAATAAAGAAATTGGAAGATTTTATACATTTTTATTTGTAAACAAATGTATTAGATTAGATTCAATAAAAAATAATGGATTTATTAAAGTATCATTTGATTTTTAATATAATTTTAATATAATTCTTAAGTCATTAATAAAAACTTTACTCATCCATAAACTTGTCTAATAATACAACCTCATAATTTAACATTAGTTGTATAGAAATAGATAACAAATTACATATTTAGCAAGAATACATCTATATAATTACAAAAATAAATTTATAAATTCAACATTAATTTCTAAATTCCTCCAATTATCTTTAATGCTCTCTAATGATTAATCATCAAATATTTACCGCTTAATTTAATCAAGTCTTTAGTTAGTTTTATTTCTTTCTATCTAAAATAGTTTCTCAAGTCTTTTTTATTCTTCTGAATTTTTTGCATTAGCCATAGCTTATTCTCTTTCAAATTCTAAATGTTACTCCTCTTCTAAAACCTATTATATTAAGTTAATTTTAATACATCTATCATTTCTTAATTTTATCGAACCTTTAATTAATCGAATAAATTTTCGAATTTATTAGATTTGTTAAACTTTCCTTAAATTGAAGAACCTAATTAAGTATTTGAAGAATTTGTTAACACTTTTTATTATTATGATTTTGGTCTAACATTATGACGCATATCTTTATTTGATAGGGTATTTTAATATTTGGCAGTTGATGCTATTATTAATATTATAAAATACGTCGAACATGATGGTAACTATTTTACAAGCTATTTGATACTTGAATACTATTACCATCAGGATTTAGAGCTGATGGATCCAATTTTCCTAATTTGACTAATTCTAATTTCTACATTAATTCTTATTTTTGAAATCCAATCTCTTTTTTAATTAACATTCTTTGTTCTAACATTTAATTTTTCTCTAATTATAAAATTTCAGCTCTTCTCATTTTGTCTTATAATTTTTATCTTTGCATTTCCTTTTCATATTCTTATAATCTCATGATTCTTTCTAATTATTCTTTCTTATCGCATTCCTTTAAAAGTTCTTATACTTTTTACTCATGTTAGATTTATTATTTTTCAAATTATTTCTTAAATAATTGAATTATTGCTTACCTCATAGATTAATTATTCTTTTTCTTAAATTTTTCTTAGAAAATCATTAGTCTTTTGTTCCAATTATTTCTCATTATTTTATAACACTTATTATCTTTATAATTCTTTTTCATATATTTATTATTTTCTAGAAATTATTTCTTATTGTTTTAATCTTTCTAATTCCTCCTTTCTTTATTCTACCTCTTATAGTTTATTAAAATAATCATGTTTCTTTTTTTCCTCTTGAAACTAATTTTTTTCCATTACTTCCTTAATCTTCTCTTGATGCTATAATGCTTGCATTTGATTTTCAAACATCTTTTATATTTTCATCTCTTCAAATTCTCTTCTTTTCTATTCAATTTTTTATTACTTAAAATCAAAAGCCTAATCATATTATTGTAAAATACCTTCTTCATATTATTTAATTATTCCTCTTATTTAACTCGTGCATTCACTAATTTTATAGCCAATTCCTGTTAAGCTTATTGTGATTCTTAAATTCTTTATTATCTTTGAATCTCAATAGTTTAAAGTCGTTCAACTTCCTTTTATTACATAATTAATCTTTTCTTCTACATTTCTTCTTCATATTATTATTAAATATATTGTGTTTATTACTAGAATTACATTTATTTTTATCTTCTTTCTTCTTCTTTCCTTTTTGCTTCCATTTTTAATTAGTATTATTTTTCTTATTCCATTTTAGCTCTTTCTTATTCTCTTCTGAAATGTTCACTAGCCAATTATTTTTGATATCTCTCCTCCTCTTATTATTTCTTTTATTTCTCTTCCTCTCTCATTTGTTTTTCTTATTCTTATTACATTCTTTTTTCCTATAATTCTTATTCTCTTCTCATTTATTTCTCCATTTATTTTCTTTATTTCTCTTCATTTCTCTCTCTAATTTCTTACATCCTTCTTTCATATTCCAACATTTAATCTATTTCTTTTTATTGTCTCTATTTCATCTTCTCTAATTCTTTTTTCTCTCTCTCAATTGCATTATTTTATTACTCTGACATTCTTGAATCCTTAAAGTTTTAATCATCATTATCATTTCCTTACATGTTACTTGCTTGAATAATTTGTTATCTAGTCTCAATACAAGCTTCTAATTTTTATTATCTTTTTATTTCTTAGTGTTCCCAGAATTTTTACCAATCTTACTTGTCCAGTTTCAAATCTGGTCTTCTTTACTTTAATTCTTATAAAGTTATCTAAATTAATTCTTAAGGTAGGAATCCAATTAATCGACAAGCTTAAATTGAACGTGGACTTTTGTATAAGAGATATCATACCTATCAAGAATGGGATATTTGAATTTTGTTTGATCAAAATTTTCCAAATTAATCATATATATTTTATCAAAATAAGTTTTATTTTATTATGTATATTTATAAGACATAAAATATAGGCAATAATGTTTGAGTTTCATTTTTCTAATTCCTCTATAATCTCAGAGAATATATTAACTAAAGTTGGTTACTTAAACTTATATAATTACATAAGGATTCTTATTAAAATAGCAAAGTCATAATCTTATATGATGTTATTTTTTATAATGATATCTCTCATCCATTTTTTCATGGGGTAATTTGGACCATTTAAATTTGAAATTAAGCCCTTCCAATTAATAAAACTATTTGAATTTTCAGGAATTATATCTTTTAGATTAATTTAAATTTATGTTTCCTATTTCTTTTCCTATATAGACTTAGATTTTGGAGGAATAAGAATTTTCAAATTAATTGGAGAAGGTAAACGATTTTGAATTTAATGAGCTTCTTTTGCTTTTCTATTCTTTAGATTTTCCTACAGGTCATTAAATTATTATTTATGAATTAATATCTTTCTAGGCAAACTTGATGAATATTAATCTAAGGATGATTATTTTCTGAGATTTTCTTTTGATTTAATAGATTCTGACATTATAATTTATCCATTAAATTTACTATTACTTAAGTTCTTATTATTATTTATAGTCATCATGTAGTTATTTAGAATATTAGTTATGTTAGATTTTGTAAAATATAATATATTATAATATAATATATTTATAGTTGTTAAGCAACAAATTTTACTAAAAAAAGTTAAAATATATTATTGATAAATAAATTATATTCATAATTTTTATATGTAATATAAAAGTATTCGTTAAGATAAGGAGGCTGTCAATAATTTTTATTAATAATTTGTCAATGAACCTCAGTATGTAACCAAGAACTATTTCACCCACTAAATATTCGTAAGTCCTTGCAAGTCAAGATTTCTCCTAACCAGGAACTGTAAAGAAGGCTCATCCACTCAATAATCAATCACCATACATCCATTCACCTGTCTAAAATAAAATGAACTTTAGTATTGTGTCAGAAGATGCAGAAAATTATAGAATCAAATGTTACGAACTTGAACGTGAATTGGCCAAATATAAGGCTGATAATGAACTTTAACGTCTTGTTTAGCAAAAGAGTGGTGACTTAGAATACAAAGTAGTAGAAGTCTTAGAGTCTAATAATGCACTTTAAGGTTAATTGGAAAGAGCATAAAAGGTGGCTTTATAAAGAAAAAGTGAATCTGAGATGTGGAAATAAAAATATGAAGCTTAAATGGGATCACTTATGTAAATCAGATAGAATTATGAAGCTGAGATTAAAGCTCTTACTATGGAAGTATAAAAGGCAAATGCTAGAAGCAGTGCGTTGGATCAAGAAAAAAATAGAATAATATCAGATTAGAGAAATGTAGCAGATAATTAGACAACTTAAATTTAAGAAACTTTTAAACGATCAAATAATTCTTAAGCTGATATGTATGAGGCATAAATAAAAAAACTTAGAGATATGTTAGAAGATAGAACATTGTAAGTGGCTTAATTGTAATCATAGAATGAAAGATAAAAAACAGAATTTTAAGATACTTAATTAAGATTAATGAATGAAATAGATATTACAAAGTCTAGATTAAGTGCAATTTAAATTGATCATTAAAATGAATTATTGGCATAAAAATAAAAATTGGAATTATATTAAGAAACAAATTTAAGAAATTAATAAACAGCTCATGAGAATTAATAAGATGTTTAAGTATCAGAAATTGTTAAACTCAAAAATTTGTTAGAAATCAAAGCATAAGAGATTGAAACATTAATTAATTAAAATTAAAAGTAGAAGATACAATCTGATATAGAAATTTCAGGATTGAGAAATGAAATTGAAATATTAAGAAGATAAATTTTGAGTAATGAATAATTACATTAATAAGAAAATCATCATATTTAAACTAATTTAGATAATATGCATAATAATGATACAACTAATCTTAAAATAACACATGAAAATTAATTATAAGCATTACATAAGGAAATCTTAAAACTCAAGGAAATTATTGATCATAAAAATTCAGATATTTAAAAATTGGTTGTTGAAAAATAATAACAAAAAGATTATTATGATGGAGAAATTTAAAGATTAATCAATACTATTGAAGATCAAAAAAGAAGAACTATTTTATTAGAAAATGAAAAAAATAGAGAAATTGCTGATTAACATGCTAGAATTGAAAGATTAACTATTTAATATGAGAATATGTAAATTGATCTCTAAAAATAGATTTAATTATTAAATTAAGAAATTATTAATTTAAAGAATTTGTTAGATCATAAAAACTAAGAAATTTAATAAAATCTTAAAAATTATTCTTAAATTAAATTAGATTTTGAGGATAAATTAAGAAATTTATAAAATGATTTAGAACTTGTTAAACTTAGAGCATTTGAAACTGAAAAATCAAAACTTTAAGAAATCTAAGATTTAAAATCTTTAATTAAAGAGATAGATATATAAAATAGAGAGAAATAAAAATAATTAGAATAATAAATTGATCATTAAAAATATGAAATCCAAAAAACATTTGATATGTATAATAATAAAATTAAAGAATGTGAGAATCTAACAATCCAAAGAAATAATGCTGAACTCATTTAAAAACGTATTCAAGATGACAATGATAAATTGATTGAAAAATTACATCATTTTGAATAAGAGAAGAATTTAGAAATTGATGAATTAAGACATAAAATGGATTCAGGTGCCGCTTATTAATTTGAAAATCTAAAAAGTGCCTATAATACATAAGTAGGATTACTATCAGATCAAATTGCCGATCTATAAAATCAATTAGCAATTAAGAACAAAGAATTAACTGAAATGATAGAGAAATACACAATATTAGATAAGAGTCTCTTGCCAGAAACATTAGTATCAAGAGCTGCATACAATAGTAGAATTGGAATACCTGCTGAATTATTAGCTAATAAGTCTATCCATGATGCTACCCTAAAGTCATAACTTCGAAATAGTCCTATCTAAAGATATTGATATAATAATATTACTTAAAGTAAAATCTATTTTCTATTAATTTTCTTCAAATGGCAAATTAATTTTGCTATAATATAGGTTAAGAAATGTCAATATAATTTATATATAAATATATTTTCATCCATTATGATTCATCCTCTCTTTTCATTTCCCCTTGATTATCAACCAGCTTATTAATTTGAGAATGATAACTTACCCAAAGGTCATATGATAGAATATGCTATGCATTAAAATATCAATGATTTTCCCTTATACCATCAATTCTAATACCCTTAATAACTAGTCAACTATGATATTGTTAATGATCAGAAATCATAAAACAAAACCAAGAAATCAAAAAAGAATAAGTATTGTTCTAATTTGATATAATAGAAAGGATGAGTAAAAAGAATTGCTTCCTAAAACTAAAGAATTACAAGAAGAACCTTAAAAAGAGGAATTGTATAATATATACTATAGTAATTTAGTTTGAAAACAGCAGTTTAGCCATAATATCCACTTGTTCATTTTACTTAGAGTACCTTATTACCAAAATTACAATCTGATATTGTAACAGATGGTTCACCTCTTGGATCAAAACAAACTGTAAAATCCAGCAAACAACATCAAATAAAAAAGCCTAAAAAAGAGCATATGAATACAGGTCATTGGTCAGCAATTGAACATACAACATATGTGAATTTCCTATCACAATATGAAAACATTATGAATTCATCAATGATGAAGAAAACATCAAAAATATTTAAACAAATGAGTGAACTAATTGGTACACGAACTCCAAGTCAATGTAGAAGTCATCATCAGAAATTCAATCCTTATGCTCATAGAGGAGAAAATGGTAAAAGATTACCAAGAAATGAGAGAAGTAGAGCAGGACGTAAGAAGAAAAATTAATTGACAGATATTGCCAAAGATGGTAATCATATTTCAATATTATAGAATAATTAGTTGAGTAAGATCCTTTTTATATGATGTTTGATAAATAATTTTACTATCATCCTTATATGGTTAATGGGATTGAGTATTAACAATTCCTTAATGATGTGAATCTCAAAAGAGAGGATATACCTGAATATATCCATCATGCTTAACCTTAAGACTATGAAGATTATCTAAAAATTAGACCAGATTATAATAATTAGTTAGATTATTGATTATAATTATCTTTAATTATTTAATGATTGCATTAGAGCATTGTTAATAGCTATTAGAGCTATATATTCTTAAATTTAGTGACCCTGATTAAATTTATGTTCATGATGATGAACCAGTATATAAGAATTTAAACTAAAGTAAACTCCAGTTTTTGATAGACACAGTACTTAACATGTTTAATCGGTGTTATGGAAACGTTAATCAATAAGATTACTTGAGAGTCCTTCTTAATAAGAAATTGAAATTAAAAAAGATTATGGTTTATTTGATACATATGAACCTAAACCTTATTTAATTGTTGTTGATAGAGATAAATCAGATGATAAATATAGATTAGAAGCCATGAAGAAGAAAAAAGATAAAAGAAATGCTAAACTTAGAGATCAAAATTTACCATACAATGAATACATACATCCTGCAAAATAAATTTAAGTTAAATTATTGTTATCAAAAAAACCATTAAAAGACTATTAAACTTATGATTCCGATGGCAGTATTATGAGAAAGAGAGAATAAGTTAAATAATTAAGTCCTATAGTCAATACAGTCAAAAGTAAATTATAAGGAAGAGTTGATCAAAAATAATCGGAGCCAGTTGCTGAAGAAAATATTATTAATCAATAAGCTTTATTTAAATTAAAGGTATCTACAAAAGTAAAAACATAATATGATGAACCATATAATTTTGAAGCATTCCCTTTAAAAAAAGGAGTTAAATTAACATTCACATAAGAAAAGAAGAAAAAGGAAGAAGAGAAAATCAATAATGAGGAAGAAGATCTAACTGATGCCGATACCTATTAGCTATAAAAATTTATTAAAAAGCCTAGTTATACCACACTTCCTTTATTTAAATTACCCAAGAAAAAATAGATTATAACTCATGAGAGATCATTCCGTACTATTAGATAAAATAGAGGATTTGAATATTGATTAGTTTTAATAATTTATCAGAATTATTTTCTATTTATTTTTCATTTAAAAATTTCAATTTTAAAGTTGTTTATTAGATATAATAGAAAGTAAAGGGGTTTTTACATTCAACAATTATTAAAATTGTTCTATATCTATTGAATAAGAAAAATACATAAATTTAATATGATATACACTAATCTCTCAATAAATTTAAAAAGTATAATTTAAGATACTATATGAGTTTTATTCATACAATCTAATATGCCCACTTTCTCCCCTTCCACTTCCCCATGAATTTTAAACAATCCAATTACTAGCATTGTCAAAACTTACTTCTAATGCATAATTATTGGTAGTATATGATGAACAATTTGAAAATACTCCTGAACTATAAAATTACCAATTATCAGCATTTAATCCTACTGATACTGGATATTTGGATAGATAGTATTATAATGAAGATTATGATCCTCCAAAAAATGAGTATCCAGAAATAAAATATGTACCATTTCTTATTTATTTACAAATCTATTCTTTATCCACATATGGATACATTTAATTGGTACTCAATCCTACTCTGATTGCATATTCTATAGCATCTGCATTAAAACTCCAACTACATCCTGAAAAATTAAAATCATAGTCAATGATTTGTTATGTGGATGGTTATATTTTTTAATAATTCATTATACCATATCAGAGAAAATGTCTTACTACTAATTATATAGCTACCAACCCCTTTTTTTAACCAACCCTAAAAACTGCCAGAAGTTTAGCCAAACAAGAGCAATAAACTCATCCAAACTCTAGTTACGATTTCGATATTATTTAAAAGTTCAATATTAAATTATCCTATTATGATAAGATTGTAGTAGAGTGGATAAATACATCAATATTAAATATATTTCATAACCAGGCAACATCAAGGTCCAATAACAAAGAAATATAAAGTTCATGAAGCATTTCCATATGATATTTCATTTTCAGAAGTTTAAATCGCTTTGGGTGTTGAATTCAAAACGAATTTCCAATCTTGATTCTTCTTGAATCTAAGGAATATTTCAATTAATACAAACTTATTGTCAAAGCAAGACATCATAAGGTCTTTGATAGAGTAAGTATGAATTTTCCTCTTGTGCATAGAGGAAGTAGTTAATATTCTAAAAAAATCGACAACTTCTTTTCTTATCAACAAGTAGTGGAAGGAAATAGTTTAAACCTTTTTAAGCACTATGACTTACATAAAAAAATGAGTGAAGTATGGAATTCTAAGGTTGAGAATGAACCAGGCTGAGGCTAACTGCATATTCTCATAAAGTATCGAAAGCATATTTTCTATTTAGAAATTCCAAGTGATATCAAAATATTTGTCTAAATTATAATTTAAGAATTTATATGAAAATATTTTGAATTCAAATGGATGGATGCACTTCAGAGCTTTTTCGACACCCTTCATAACATAGGAAAAAAAAACCAATAATGATAATTATTCCTATTAGAAATCCATAAAAAAGGCTGAATAATCCAAAATTTATGCCATAGAGAATTCCTAAAAACCCTTTTAAACAATCATTAGTAAAAGTATATTCTTTGAAGGATAAACAACAAAAAAAAAATGAAAAAAGTGCTGCTGCCATTTCACCTAGGATAGTGATAATCAAATAAAACTCCAAAGTAGATGAAGCACTAATCTCCTCCTCATATTTAGAATTAATAATAAACAAATAAAGTATCACTGAAAGGGTTCCTAATAATATTCCGAATGAAATATGCTTTATGCCTCCTTCTTTATCATAATTTGGTTTTTTTTTTTTCTAACATTCAGAAGCTAACATCCCAAACACATTGACACATATATTGAATATGAAGGTAGCAAGGAGCAAGTCATCATAAATTGACTCTTTACTTATCGACAAATAAATCGTTCCAATTACCAATTAAAGTAAGTCCACAACTTTATACTGTTTCTCCCTTTATTCAGTCTTAGATGTTCCTGATAGAAAATAAGGTATTTCTAAAAAAATTATAAAGAGATGAAAACATAACCATGCAAGAACTTAAAATATAAATTCTGTCCAAGTATAAGTATTTAAATCTCGAAAAGCAATTGCCAGAATAAAAAAAAATATTCTAAAAACCATACCAACCGAAATATTAGCATCAAGCTAATCAATTTCTTTTACTTATAAACAAAGTGCTAATCCAACATCTACAAAGTCTATGATATGGGAGGTCTTCATAAAAAAATTAATTTAAAAAAGAGAAATATTTTCTTTTTTGGCAATAAAAAAAATAGGTTTGAGATCAATCTCTTTTACTTCTAATTACAATTTTTTGATATTATGACTTTGGTAAAGTATTTGTTCATATCTATTCAAAGTACCTTAAAATAGAGCCTTATTTCTATTTTTCCAATCTTCAATTGGTCTATCTTCATCAGCCTCGATTAGAATACCTCAGTTATTCTGAATGTTAAATTTACTGTAGTAATATGTTGTTTATGGTAAAAATTAAAAACACTATTTCAAGTTTCTTTTTAACAATACTTTGTTTTGATAAACAAAAATTGTGAATCATTGTATATACTTAAATCAAAAATGAGAGATAATCTTTAATGATATTCACACTACTTATTAAAATAGCATTTCAATAACAATATTCTTTATTAATATATAATTTCGAAATAAAAATGATAAAATATCTAAGTATTTTGTTGATAACAAGTGTTTTATGGACATATATCAATTATAAAGAATAAGAAAACATTACAAATGTGTAATTACAATTTGAGAATTGGAAATTATAACATGGAATGCAATTTCTTGATTTAGAGAACTAATACAGATTTTAAATATTTTAAACAAATTTATAGAAAATTGATCAACATAATTCTGATTAAAGTCAAACCTATAAAATGGGAATAAATTAATTTATGCATTTAACCTAGGAGTAGTTTGAATCATTGTATTTAATAAAATTTAAGGAGAATTAAGTCAGAGATTAATCAGAAATTACTTTATTAGGAAATTCATCATTGAAGGCCTCCATTGATTATAGAAATTATACAGTTGTTAAAGATTAAGGACAGTGTAATTCAGGATGGGCATTTTCTATAACAGGTACAATGGAAGTTTATTAGAAGATATATAATAAAAAGAATGTATCTTTATCTGAATAACATATCATTGATTGTGATTAATTATCACGAGGATGTACTGATGGTTCTAATATTAATGGATATAAATTTGCTATAGCTAATGGAGTTGCTACTGCTATTGAGTATCCATACATTGGAAAGAATTAAACTTGTAAGAAATTAAATGGAACATATCATGCAGTAAAATATTCATCAGCAGTAGGAGAATATAGTATGAAATAAGCTTTAAATAGCCATCCAGTTTCAGCTGGTTTGGATGCTTAAAATTGGTAATTTTATTCTTCTGGAATCTTTTCAAATTGTGGTTTAACTTTGAATCATTATGCAGTAGTGGTTGGATATGAAGAGACTGGAAATTGGATAGTTAAGAATTCATGGGGTTCAGGTTGGGGTGAAAATGGATTCATTCGTATTAAATCTGGAAATACATGTGCAATAGTGACATATTCTTATTAAGATAAGTATTAATGAGATGTGATTAATATCTAATAAAATATATAGATTATTTTAATAAAACTTCAATAGGGTTCCATTTATGTTAAAGTTGGATCTTAATGATATTTAAATGCTGCTTTGTAAATTTTATTAAAGTCAAGTTTCTTATTTAAAAATAATTAAAACATTTCTTCCCCTAGTTTCTCTTTAATCAAATTTTATCTTTTGGTTAAATCTTCATATATCTTAAAGTATTAAATTGAATAAATACATCATTAATTAATGTTATTTTTGAGGCAGTTCCTTGTTCTGAGGAGGTTTTAAATTTAGATGACTAAATTTTTGATCTAATATTTTTGATACTTATCTAATATTTAATTTATAATTTTAAGTACATTATAATCTAATAATGCAAGTTGTAATTTATTTTTTTGTTTTTCTTTATCCTAATTCTATTTTAATTATACATCTCTTTTCTCTATTAACATTTAAATAGTTTCATCGTCCTGCACTTTTCCTTATATATATTTAATTGTTTTTTCACGTTATTTCTTATTTTCATTTTAATTAGCATTTTTAAAAGTCTTTTAGAATAATTATTTAATGTACATTTAAATACATCTTTTTTTTATGTAACTTATGGTGTAAATCACTCATTAGATCCTCTTAAAATGATATTTTGGCTTCTAAAGATGTTTTAATTTCTAATTAATTTAAAAATTAGACAAAATTTGATTCCTTAGAGTAATCAGGATTTTCAATCTTTAAATAAGAAATATTGAATTACCTCTATATATTGACTAACATGTGCCATAGTTGAATTAAGAACTTCAAGTTTATCAGAGATTGCCTTACTATTTTTTTCAAGTTGAATTCTTTTCTATCTTTATTACTCTTTATCTTCATTTTAAGCATATTGCTGTTACAATTTTAACATCTTTTCAGATGATTATTATTATATAATTGAATCTGATTATTAAAAGAAATGATCAAAATCTTCTTTTTATCTAACAGTTTTATTGATTTAATCAATCATTTCCTTTGAATAATTCATATTGTTATTAAAAGCATCTACATATTAAATATGTATTGTGTGAATTTATTTAACTTCAGTTTCCATTTTGATGATCTCTTATTTTTCATATTTAATCAATTTATTTAGATTACATTACAAATAGTTTAAATCTCGAATCCATTCTTCATTGTAGGATCTATTGTCACCACTAATTTTAATTATAATTCTCAATCTACTATCTTATACCATACTTAATAAATAATCATGTTCTGCTTCCTCCCTCAATTTTTTAAGGTTTGCTATCTTAAAAGAATAAAATCAATAAAATTTACTTTATCTTAAATTTATGAAACTGTATCTACATCTGTACCAAATCCCTCATTATGTTATAATGTTCTTAAATTAGCTAATTTCTTTGAAGCTGCTTAACTATAATAAATTAAAAAAAAAAGATTACTTATTATAAATAATATTGTCAAGTTCTTTCTTTAAATCTTTTGCTTATTATAACATTATATAGAGTTCTTTGCCATTATGAAGTGCAATTTCACTCTTTAATCTAGGTAAGATCGATTAAGAAGATTTATTAATAGTTTCAGGATTAAATTATTTAAATTTTTCTTTTTGCATTTTAGATTTATCAATTATCCTCATAGTTGTATTTAGAGAAACTTCTTAAGTTTTAGAAATAGCAGGTAGAGTTGTTAGTTTTTTATCAATCTAATTTTATTATTATTATTTCTTCTATTCTTCTATTTCTTTATGAATTTGAGATAGACTCATTTAATCCTCTGTTATAAAGAATTATAAACCAGTATTATTCACTCTTGTGGTTTTAACTTCTCTATATGTAGATTTGGGATTTAAATTATTCATTGTATTATCAGCTAATGATTTCTCTCTTCTAAATCCTTTAACACCTGAAAATTCATTTTATTATCTCATTAATGTTAAAATTGAAGTATTCTATTCTTATTTTACTGGAATAACAGATAATTCTTTATCATTAAACATAGTAGTAGTATTTAAATCCTCTTATTTTTAATACATCATCTTTTTCTTTAATTTAGCTTCAATTGCTATTTTTAATGCCTATTTTGTAAATGCTTTTTCTTCTTAAACACTCATATACTCTGTAGCTTTGGCAAAACATTATTTCATTTTAGCAGAATAATCACTATGAACAGATAAGCAAACCCAAGGAAATTAAATCCAAATCCATCTTTTATAATAATAATCTGTTGGTTTTCGTTCACTAACTAATGATTATTCTTCTAATTTCTTAACTTAAATCTAATTATGTGTTAATTTTAATTAACCTGGCTTTTTTAATTAAACATCTTCATCCTTACTTAGATTAATGTCTAAATCTTTCATTGAAATTTATCCATTTTCTAATTTTTAATAGATTTTAGCTTCTTCTGATTCTTTTTCTCTTAATTTCTCTTCTTGAACACTACTAATTCCTATTATGTCTTCAAAGAACTTTTTAACTTATTCTCTATTATAGGGAATATCAACATTTAATTTTTCAAGTTTAGTCAATATTTCTGGTTTTTTCTTTTTCTCCATTAAACTGATAGTAGGTTAAATTTTCTTAACATCTTCTTCTTTTCCAGGTTTTTTCGTTTATTTTTAATCTTTTTATAATACTTATTTTGATTTAAGTTTTTCAATCTTTTCATTAATTCTATCTTATGGTGATTTATAATTTTCATCATTATTCACAATCTTTCTAGGATTGGCATCTATTATGTAACATAAATTCATTCTATAAAGTTC
Organism: Paramecium biaurelia; assembly: GCA_000733385.1. Classification (NCBI taxonomy): domain Eukaryota; phylum Ciliophora; class Oligohymenophorea; order Peniculida; family Parameciidae; genus Paramecium; species Paramecium biaurelia. The sequence continues at coordinate 13,537 of JPFL01000244.1, read as the reverse complement.
ATTTAATAATCCAATATCATCTAATTCATCTTCAATACCTTGAATAGGTGGGTGTCTAAAACTAGGAGTATAATAAGTTTCAAAATCACAAAACTCTTTTAAGAATCTTGATACTTACACAATAATTCTAAAAATGTCTTCACTACTAGGATGATATTACATAGCAAAACCTTCTATAGCTTTATTATATTCAATAACTGGATCAAATCCTTATTCTTCTAATTTTTACCAATATCTACATAGATCATATTTATTATTGGGATTAAATAATAATAGAAAATTTTCAATAGCTGAAACTATTTCTTTTAATTTAAAATAAGTCTTAGCCATAAACAAATGATATGTTTACTCTTCTAATTTTCTTATAGAATTAGTTGATTTATTTAAATGATCAGCAATTTCTTCATGTAATTTAGGAACTAAAGAGTTGTCTTTTATATATCTTTTTTAGATAATACTCTTAAATATATCATTATTAATAATCCAATATTCTTTATAATGCATAAGGTAAACTTTAAAAAATACTAAGAATGTCTTCCAATCATTCTCATTTAATTGACATATTGTTAATGCTTCCTATATTATTAAACCTTTTTAAGTTATTGTAAAGCATAAAAGCATTTTTATAAATTTTTCTTAATCTTTAAACATCTTTGCTTAATAATGATCAAGAATAAAATTCACTAAATCTTCTAAACTACTAGCATCTTATAATTTTGACATATCAATTTAAGAAACCAATGATTCAATAGCCTCTGGTCTTACATCATTTTCACCAATGAGTCCAACACTTGGATATGGAATCAGAAGTGAAAGAAATGTCTTACAAAATATAGAACTCATTTCACATTTACTTTGAGTCAAAATATTTAATAATTTATCTTTAAGTGAATCAGACTAAAATATTAATTATTAATTATTACAAGAAATGCTTTTCTTTTTTTATGTGTTTCAATCATTTTCTCAATAATTTTTGGTTCTACTTTAATTGATATGATTTGTGAATTGATTTTCTATAGATATTACATAGCTCCTGAATTCTTAGAAGCAGTCAAAATAACTTTAATTCTTGGAGGAAAAAATTAAGGTAACCAAAAGGAAACATTAGCTTCTTTTGGAACTCCATTGCCTTAATCAAAAAAGTGATTGACACCTTCAAAGATAAGAATGATTCTATTATAAAGTGTTTTAGCTTCTTTAAGAATTTGATTTTCAATATGAGAATTACAAATATCCAACCAGTATGCAAAATATTTACGAAGTTTCTCTTCCAATAATTCTACTTTTTATCCTATGTTAAGCAATTCTCTCAATTTAACCAATATTCGATAGATGGCATAAAAATAATTACTGTTGTTTCCTCCAATCATAGCAAAATGAGGAATAATGATATCCTAATATCTTCCTTTTTTGTTGGCATTATGATATCCAATCCACTTAACAAGTAATGTTTTTTTGCCTACACCATCTTCTGCTTCAATGACCAATGGAAGATTTTATTTGCCTTTCTATTTTGAATAAATAAGAATTTATTACAACATCCTTATCTAACCATTCTTCGATTTTAAGAAAATGTTTATCCAATCCACTTGTTTACTGATTTTTATAGTATTCCATAACAACCTCAGAAGAGCTTAAATTTAAATGACATTATACTCTATATAATTATTATACTCTTCTTCCAATTAAGCTATCTAGAAGGATAGATTTTGTTTCTGATTACCTTCTTCCATCAGTTTTATTATTTTTATATTAAAAAATAAATCAATATATATATAATACTAATCATCTTTATCTCCTTACATATCTGGTTTTACGATCTTCTTATTTTTACACATTTCTAAGAGCATTCTAATCAAGTAATTCAATTGATGGACCCCATTAAAATTAGTGTTCATATTCTATTTCACATCTAACCCAATTTTTATCATTGATTTAATTCGAAAACATAACATTTTTGAATTAGTTGAAATTAGCATTGCTTTCTATTAAAGTTCTAGTGCTTTTCTTTAAATTACTAAAGTCTTCACCAGTTTTAGGTTCCATTTATCTTTACAAAGATGAAATTGATTCTCTTAATGCATGAGCTATTTTAGGTTCATATTATTCAGGCATTCCAATTTCCTTAGCTGTCACTTCTGCTAACGCTTCTGGTGAATTCATAGTATTATTCATATCCCATTCCAATTAATCCTTAAAATGAATGTTCTCTACTCTGAGATCAACATGAAGATTCTTTAACATCTCATTTTTTGTAGGATAATAACATTTATAATTTTAGACTTACTTCTTAATTTAAGTGCATATTTCTTATTCAATTACAGAAGGTAATTGATTTTCTTCTGTAATTATTCTAGCAAAAGTTTCTGGAATCATATGTGATTCATTTAGATTCCAACAAAATGTTTAATAGATTTTTTTACCATCTAATTCAAAATCAATAGTGATTGGTACCAATTATTGATGTTTTGGTGGCTCAATAGGAATATCTAATGCCTTTAGTAAATAATAAGTAATTGATTTACTGATTGATTTAATGCTTATTGTAATGAAATATTGGGATTGTTTTTTAATTGCTCTTAAGTCTTACGTAAAATAATTTCTTGCCTTTATTATTTGACAGAATTTTGATATTGATTTCTAAGAATGTGAAATTTGGAGATAGGTAAAACAGGCCTTACAGTATGATGGGACACTAAAAATTTGGTATTTGAATGATTAGTACTATATTGAGATGCTCTACTATCAGGGAGTCTAAATTGTCCAGTACCCATTCCTTAACCTTTATTGGCATGGAAGGTAGCTATCCATCTTTCCAATAACTCTTCAATTCTTGTACTTTGAGAATTAGAAATGTCTTGTTTTCTTGGTTTGTTTTTGTTCTACATCCAAAGAGAGAGAGTACTGTGATGGATTCCTATTTCTCTTGCCAAATCTACTTATTTAATATTGTGTTTTTGGAGTATTTCTTGTATTCGTGATTTGAGATCTTTTTGTATTTACATTAATTAATGGAGGGACCCAAAATAACAGTCGTAATCAGAAAGAGACCACTCGGGAAGAAAGAGCTTGCACGTGGTGATTAAGATATTGTACAAGTGAAAGATTAAGCTACAATATTCTTGAGCGAGATCAAGTATGCATTTTGAAATTCAATATACTTTCTCTTTTTTAGGCAGAAAGTTGATCTTACCAAGTATGTTGAATAGCATCACTTCAATTTCGACTTAGCATTTGATGAGAGTGTAAATAATGAGGGGGTTTATGCGACTGCTGTGCGTCCAATCATTGAAGCAGCATTCAACAAAGCTAAGTGCACTTGTTTTGCTTATGGATAAACAGGTAGTGGTAAAACATTCACAATGCTTGGTGATCCTGAAGCTAATGTTCCAGGACTCTATTTGATGGCTAGTTATGACCTATTCACCATATTATAAAGAGTAATTAACATCACTATTATACAATTAGCCTGAGTATAGTAATTTATATGTAACCATTTCCTTTTATGAAATTTATTGTGGCAAATTATTTGATCTCTTAAATGATAGAACTTAATTGGCTGCATAAGAAGATGCTAAGGGAAATGTTCAAATCAAAGCATTAACTGAAAAAAAAATTCAAAATGTCCAGCAACTCATGCAAATCATACAACATGGATAGAACTCTAGAGTGACTTCTTAAAATTCTGCTAATTCTGAGTCCTCACGATCTCATGCATTACTTTAAATTAATTTAAAGTAAGGTAAATTAGTTCATGGAAAACTCTCTTTTATTGATTTGGCTGGTAGTGAAAGAGGAGCTGATGTTAGAGACCAAGACAAAACTACTAGAGTAGATGGAGCTGAAATTAATAAATCTCTATTGGCTTTAAAAGAGTGTATTAGAGCTTTGGATCTCAATAAGAATCACACTCCATTCAGAGGTAGTAAACTTACTCTTGTGCTCAAAGATAGTTTAATTGGTAATTGTAGAACTGTCATGATTGGTAATATTTCACCAAGTAGTGCTAACAGTGAACATACATTAAATACATTAAGATATGCTGATAGAGTCAAAGAATTAAAGAAACCATAAGAATAAAAATCTGGTGGAGATGCACTCAATCGAGAATTGATGTTAGCCAGAACAGGTTTTACTTCATTTTTATTACTTTAGATACTAATGTGGTTCGTAGAGAATATAGAAATCCTGATTCTGAAGATGAAGAAGGAGATGATTTATATAGTGGACCTCAGGGATCTTAAGGTGGATTGACTCAGATGAACAATTAGAAATATCAATAAAATAATAATATGGCATCTTCATAATAATATTAACAGTAATTTCAATATGCTTAATAATAATAATAATAATTACCTCCTTAACCTCCATCTTAATAACCAGCCAGAACATTATCAGCTAATTCATAATAATAAATACAATTATAATAATAATAATAATAATAATAATAACCACAATACAATTAATAATTCACCAATCCGTATGCCAAATAACCATAACCATAATAATAATAATAACCTACAAATCTACCAAAATCCAAAAGCGTTTAGTCAAATTAAGCATAATAATAATAGTAATCATCATCATTATAATAATTGCCTAACCAACAATTTTTTATGTAATAACCAATTATACCTCCATAACAACCTAATATTTATTAATAATAACTATAACCAAATCTATAGTAATTCATAAATCCATAACCTTAGCCACTTTAACCATAAATGTATAGCGGTATATAGAAATAAAATGCTGCTTAGCAAAATCCTTTACTATATTAGCAATAACAAAACTAATTTCCCTAACAATAAATGTTCTAGCAATTTCCTTAACAAGCCTATATAAATAACAATCAATTTTATCAAAAGCAACAACCCTTAATTCCTGGCATGAATCCAATTCCTCAATAACCAAACAATTTCATGTAGCATTATTTGGATAACAATTTAAATTAGTAACAATAAGATCCATTTGTAAATGATGATTTTTAAGGTGAGGATGGAGACAATTTATTATTGGAAGAAGTGGATCCAGAATAAGAAATCTAAGAATAAAGAAATTAATTATTATCTTAATAACATTAAGAGTTAGTGAATAAAGTTTTGTAAGAAGAAGATGAAATTATTGTATTTCATAGAGATCATATTGATGTTATGGTTGAGATATGTAAATCAGTAAATATAATATTCATTATCTTTATTAGGATATGATTCTATTGAATTCATTGGATTAAAATCAAGTTGCTGTGGCTGATTATATGGTGAAGTTAAAATAGAATTTACAAGTCAAACAATAGGCAATTAATGATTTCATTAGTAAACTAGGATAATATGAATAATTGTTAGAATAAGTATGATTTGTATATCTATTTTCATTAGGAAACTGAATTAAATGAATAATTGAAGGAGTTCGGATTGGGTAATAACTCAAATTAAACAAATATATAATGATAACTAATCATAATGTTAACTCTAGATCATATGATCCTCCTGTCATTCCAAACCCTTCATAAATGCTTCACGAGTCCTAATTCGTTAGCATTTCTCAAAAACATCTGTTTCTCCCCAATAGCCCTTTTGAAATCAATAATCGATCCGACAAAGTCTATTCACAATTGCCCTTTGAACCACAACCATTGGAGATGATGTTCGATAATCTACCCATTTAATAAACATTCTCCCAATAAATCATCAAGAAACCATCCAAATTTTCAAATCTCAAAAAACCCACTCCTCCTACAATCTTGCCATAAAAAAGGTATTTCATTATTTTATCCTTTCATAGATCTAGTCATGATTAATTACAATTAAAAATGTCAAATTATGAATTGTAAAAAGAACCCCTCAAATCCTAAAAAGGTACTTAAAATGATGATTTTAACTGTAGGACTAAAACATTTGTCAATCAAAGTTAAATAAATAGTCTTTGAATTCAAATCCACATCTTATAAGGAAGTCGCAGAAAGACTCATTTAAGAATTGATTTAAGAAGAAGGTAGAATTTCAGATTGTGATAATGTATAATAAAATTAATATCAAAGTCAAAAGATGAGTAGAATATAAAAAGAAGAGTTTATGATGCACTTAATGTAATGATTGCTTCTAGAGTCTTAAAAAAAGAAGGTAAAAAGGTTAAAGCTGATTTTGATACATTAGTATTAGGAAAGAATATATTGCAGCAAAAATCTATTCAAAAAGAATAACTTGTATGTCTTATTTTTATATTATTTTAGACTGATATGTAAAAGATTGTTGATCTTAAAAAAAAATAATTATCAGAAATTGTATGTAAGATTAAAGCAGCTAATTCCCTTATTCAAAGAAATAAGTCCTTAGAACCTAATTAATAATAATAATTGTTTTATTTACCAATTTTAGTATTCACTCAAGATGTCAATAATGCAAAATTTATAAAGGATAGAAAATAATTAAAAATTTTACTGAAATCCAAAGCTAACTTCATAGCTGATTTAGATATTGTAAAAAAATTATATAGGTAAAACCAAGAATAATTAAAATTTTAGCGAAACAATTGACTTAAAATACCTGATAGATGAATGCGAAAATTTATACATATGATTTAATTAAATATTCTATACATTTTTTTAATTATTTTCCATTAAGTTATAATAAGATTATTTTAATATATAGTTTCTTGTTGAAACTATTTCTTATTAATTTTATAATTTAATTGATCATATCATCATGATTATAACGAATTAAGCATTATTAAAATTTTAATATCATAATTTAATGTAATTATTGAGGGAGATCTCTGATTAAATCACAGAAAACAAAAGAATACTAAAGTAATTAGTAAAATCATATGGCAAATCATATTTATATCTACCAAGAATTTGTCTTATGATTAAAATTAGAATACATATTTAATTAATTAATTAAAAAGTGAATTATTTAATATTTTATATACACTTTTTCACCAATTATTTTTACATCTATCCATTATAATTGAGTTTAATCTTTAATTATCTTACATTAAAGTTTAAACCTTTCTCTCTAATTCTTAAGCATAATTTGCACAACCTTCTAAAGATAAAACCTTATTTCTAGCTAAATCTAGTTCTTGATTTCTTTGAGTGATCATATTTTTCAATTTCTCAAGTTCACTACAAGTATTCCTTAACTAGCCTTCCAAAACTATTACGGCTTTTTAAGTGATTTGCTTTTCATTTAGTTGTTCTCTTAATTGATCATTCTCTATATTTAATTAACTAAGTTTGGTAGAGTATTATTCTAATGATGTTTATAAATCATTAATTTATGAGCTTAATTGCCAAATATGATTTTCTAATTACACTTTTTCAGCTGAAAATTTCATTTAAATTTAGGTTTCCACTTAAATTCTCAATTAATCATATTACTGTTTAGCAAATTTATCAAGTTCATCAGTTAATAAACTTATTTTCTATTAGTAATTATCTTTTTCAAAAACCCATTATTTTGAGATTTCTCTTAATTATGATAGCTATAATTTATGATAAATTCTTTACTTCTTCTAGTTATTCTTTATCTTTTTCTTATTCAACTTTATTCTTTTCAATATAATATTTTAATTATACAATTTCTTCTTATTTTCTATTATTCTCTTCTCTAATAAATTCAGTCTATGAAAGTTCCTTTTTTAATTAATCTATTTTTTATTATTAAAATTTCACAATTCTTTAATTTTCTAATTATATCTCTTCCATTGAATTAGTAATCTTCTCTAAATCTTATTATAAAATTGAATTATCTTCTTCTATTGATTCAATTTAATTTAATTTATCTTAGTATTTTACTAATTATTTTGTTTTGTCATTCAATAAATTTTATAATTTTAAAACATGTTCAGTTTACAATCTTAATTTACCTTCTAAATCTTATTATATTTCAAGATGAGAATTCTTATCTTTTTATAATTAGATAACTAATGATCTTAAATTTTTCAATTCATCATTATGAGAATGACTGGATTTGCTTTAAGCTTCCAATAAAGTATTTTTGACTTCCAAAGTCTGTGTTTTTTCTAGATATTCTGATGATTTTTGTATTTATTATTGTAATTATTATTTCAATAAGGAAAGTTCTGAACAATTTGAATTAGTATTTTATTCACGTAATTGTAATGAATTTTCAAGTTCTTTTACTCTTAAAATTAATTAACTCTTTTCTTTTCTGAGATTGTCTAATTAAGTTTTGATTAATATTTTCTCTTATTAAACATCCATATGATTATATGATTATTAAAATTGAATATTATATTTTGATTATCTTTCTTATTCTAATTATTTTTAAGTCTCTTCGAAAACAACACTTATTTATTCAATCTAAGTTTAAAATTAATCACATTTATTTTATAATGTCTTATTTAATTATTCATATTATTATATTTGGGTTTTCATTTACTAATTCTCGCTTATAAGAGTCTACTGTTTAATTTCCATTAATCGATATTTATTTGAATTCTAATTTTTCGGATCTTAGTTTAATTTGGATAAATTTTCAATTTCTAATTCTTTATCTAATAATTATTTTTATAATTGAATAATTCTTGAATTCACAAATTAATCCATATCGTTGGTGTTAATTTTCATCATTTTTCTACCATTTTAATTCTAAGTAAGAATAGTATTGTTATTTTCTTTATTCATTCCGTTAAAAAATATAATAAAATTAATAATACCAAATTCTAATACTATTCCTTGAGTTTTATAAAACATAGATAATCTGGAAATCATTCAGATCAATTAAGAATTCAATTTAATTGATTCTGTTGAAATTCTCATTGTATATATATAACCTTAAGATGCTAGTAAATATTCTATTTTTTCAAATTATGCTGTCTTGCACAAATCTTTTTTAATATTTCCTTAAGACATTAATTATTGAGACAAACTTGAAATATTTGTTTTAATGAAGGTAATTTATTATCATACTTATGAATACAAATAAAGAAATTAATGTAAAAACAGTGAAGGAATCATCATAACTAATATTTTAGACAATAAAGTATTCTATTATAATTATATGATTGTTTCTTTGTTTTTTTTTGAGTATTATTTTAATTCTACATTTAATAATTGGTTATTGTGACTTGCTTTACTTATAATTTATTTAGATATATTGCAAGACTTGCCGATAAAAAGAAGAATTCTCTTATTAATCAATAATAGGGGAAAACTTATCTACTTCTTATTCTTATATAAAATGGAAGATATGAATAATTATAAGAAAATGAGATTGTACTCATATTCATTTTTTAGTAGTATTAGGAAAATAATATAAACTCGATCTATATCTAATTATTTAAGATATAATATATAAATATCAGTTATTTTCTAATTAATAGGAATATGATAATACTAAAGACTTTGCCATTTATTCCTAATGTTTATATACTCCTGGCATTAATATAATACATTCCTCTTTATTTTTTAGAAATCCATCAATAGGATCATTTCTTGTTTAATTAAATTGTTATATTTGTCCAATCGATTAGATATCAAATTAAAGAGTTGGATCACTTATGAAACAGTTAAACATTATTTCTGATAATTTGTCTAACTGTATTAAATTGAGGTTATACTTAAAAATGACTCAATAATATCCCCAATTTTTAATTTTAGAAAGGTTTGCAATTCTAATTTTACACTACTTAAATTAAGCATACATATTTGATAAATTTATTTGTAATTACTTTAAAAAGACTTTCTCAAAACATTGATTATTGGTCCTTCTATAGTATTTAAACAACCAACCTTAAGTATTAAAATTTATAAAATTACTTTGATTATATTGTTGAATAAGGGTGAAAAATAGTCATTAATTATTTTATCTATTCTAGACATGGCAGTTTAGAAAAAATAAACAATTCCCTTTATGTTTAATTCTTGACTTAGAACATCAAAAAAAATATCAAAACATTCACATTTATAAAATTCTGCAATAGAGTTAATTAATTCATTTGCCATAGGAAATGTAATGCTTGTATTTGCAAATCCAGAAACCATGCATCTAAGATTTGATTACATCTGTAAAATTTCTTATTGTAAATTTTGATTTTCCTTTGTTAAAATTTCTTTTTCTTTTTTTGTTATTTGTAATTTATTCATTAGAATCTTAATTTTGCCTTTTAATTCATCTTATGATCCATCTAAATAGTCATGAGGTTTTGAGAAATTCTCTTTGACATAATTATTCTTCATTTTTAAATTATGTTGTTAATAAGTATATTTTTATATTTTAAATTTAAATAAACAAAGCAGTTAATAATAATGGCCTTATTAAAGGATGATACAGCATTCACACATGTAATTGCAATAGATTTTGGTACTGGAGCATCAGGGTATAAATTAATTTAATTTAGATATGGATTAGCTCCAAGAGTTTTGGATAAGGAAGGAAAACCTAGAATTGAAGTATTTAATCCTTGTGATGATTCAGATGATTAAAAAACACCTACAGCTATTCTATTTGATAACAATGGTTAATTTATTGAATTTGGATCTTAAGCTCTTTAAAAATATGCAAGTATATTAGATGATGGTGATACAGCTTATCTATTTTAAAATGTAGTTTAACATTTAAAATTATTAGTATAAAATGCATTTATATCATATGCATAATCATGCAAAATCACTTGACAATAGAGAATTGCCTTTAATGTTATTAATTAAAGAGACTCTCAAATATATAAGCAATAAAGCAATATAAAAATTAAAAGAACAAGTAGGAAAGGTGATATCTACTAAAATTAGATGGGTATTAACAGTTCCTGCGTTATGGAGTGAAGAACATAAATAGTTTATGAGAAAAGCAGCTGTTGAAGCAGGGATAGTTGAAAATCTGAATTCTTCAAATCTATTATTGTGTTTAGAACCAGAAGGTGCATCCATTTAATGTAGAGAAGATGCTGAACATACATTAAAAGAATAAATGGCTAAGAATTCTGTTGTTATGGTACTTGATTGTGGTGGTGGCACAGTTGATATAACAGTTCATAAGTTATTGTGTGAATCGAATGAGAAATTTTTATGTAATGAATTGATTCCATCTTCAGGAGGATGCGAATGGGGATCAAAATATGTAGATTTATATTTTGAGGAATTTTTAAAAGAATTTTTAGGAGATAAATTATTTAGATGTTATTAATAGAATGCAATAGCCAGATTAGATATATTGAGAGATTTTGAAATTTTAAAAAGAAAGTTTAAAGGAAATAAGGATGAAAGATGTATGATTAAATTCTCATATTTGGGTGAAGAATTGAATACTACTAAATTAACATAATTAATTAAAGAACACAATTCAAAACATGCTGCAGAATATTAGGTTAAATTGAAAGGTCTTTCAAATGTAGAAATTCCTTCTGCTTTAATGGCATCTTTCTTTTAGACTCTCTTTGAAAATATAAAAAATAAAGTTGCTCAACTTTTATAATAAGTTGAATAGAAAAAGGAAAAAATGAATTTCATTTTTATGGTAGGAGGATTTAGTGAATCTCCATTTTTGAAATCAGAAATTATTAAAAGATTTGAAAATAATGCTATTTAAATTTTGGTTCCAAGACGTCCTTAGGTATCTGTAATAAGAGGAGCATGTCTATTTGGTTTAAGTCCAAGATCTATTACAAGTAGAATAGCTAAAAAAACATATGGAATTAATACTTTAACAACTTTTGATGCAGAGAGACATCCAATAAAAAAGAAGGTTATTATTGAAGGAGAAGAATTTAGTGAAGATGTATTTGATGCTTTTGTTAGAAAAGGAGATGCTGTTGGGTATATAATATAAATATAATATTTTAGTTGTGATGAAGTACATACAAAAATATATTGTCCAGTTAGATCTAGATAAACTATTATGAGAATAATATTTTATGTAACTGAGAAGAGAGAAATAGAATTTGTTGATGAATAAGGAGTTTAATAATTAGGGGAGTTGTGTATTGATATTGGAAAACCACTTTAATCTGTTGAGGATAAAACTGTTAAGGTTACACTTCTTTTTGGTAATACTTGTATTTATGCTACTGCTACAAATAAGGATGGGACAGAAATCAAAAATTGTGAATTCAAATTCGAATGTGGGTTATGATAATACTTAATTAATGAATATTCTAACATTTTTATTTTGATTTTCCAATTATTATTATATAATCAGTTTTTTAAATTAAAATCGTTAATGGACACTACTCAATTAAAAACAAAAGTTCTTTATGAGTATACTAAGAAGAACAAATAATTATTGGATGAATGGTCTGAAAAGACTGTCTAAGCATTCTTAGAATAAAGTAGAAAATTCACAGAAGAAATGTATTCAGGAAATCTCTCATTGGTTGATAATGGATATAATGATACATAAGAATAATTATAGATACTTGAGAATTTATTTAAAAGTATATAAATCAAATAGAATATTAGATTTTACAAAAACAAAGGGTGATATATAACATAAATTGAGAATTTCATATTCTATTGCTAGAAGATAATATATGGAAAATTTATAAAAACGAGTCTTTAAGGCACTTAGATAATAGAGCAAATACTAAATTTATATTCGCAGAATGAAGATGTTTGCATCTACTTATTCTAAGTAATAATGAATATGTATATATTAGATTGAGATTACCAAGATAAGTATTTAGTAAATGGAGAAAATAAGCTCATAATAAAACTAGACAAGAAATTCTGCATTAAGTTAATAGGAAAACTGATAATGAAATAATGTAAATGTAGAAGGAATATGAATAATTGATTGCATAATTAGAAAATGTTTTAGAGAAAAAGTTAATTGAATTGAAAGTTGAAGAGGAATAACACAAAGAATTAGTCTTAAGATATGATGGAATTGTTGAAAAACGTACTGCAATCAAACATTGATAATTACAATTTTATTAATATTAAATATTACTATATTTTGAAAAAAGAAGGGAAAATAGAATATTAAAAAATTGCACTTATAAATATATAAATCATCATTATCATTTTTATTTATGATGGTGACACCATTCACACCAACATTATTTAGTTTATTCTCTTAATTGTTTTCTTCTATTATTTATTTCTTATAAATGTTCTTTTTATAAGAATTCTAATTCATTTCTTGTTTATGGAGAAACTGATGGGCTTCCTTACCAACCAAAAGACTTCAATAGATTTTTCTCACTATTTGATGGAGAAATTGATCGTCGAGAAGATCCTTGCAGATAATTTGTACGAACTGACCCATCTGAACTTAATTATTATTCCTTTTTCTTTTTCTTTTTTAATTATCTCTTCTTTCTTTATTTATCTTTCTATTCGTCTTCTTTCTTTAAATATTATTCTAATTCTTCCAATTAAGTTTTGTATTCTCCTTTCATTTTACTATAATTATCCAATCTTTTTTTAAATATTTCTCCTATTTATTAATAGAAAATATATTTAATAATTTCTTCAGTTTGTCTTTCTCTATAGAGAGAAGATAATTTATCCTTAATTAAAAGTCCAATACAAATTAATAACTCTTCTTATGCATCCTCTTTTGTTGATGCATGT